>PVJA010001022.1:80070-139394 GCA_004027025.1 Myocastor coypus
AAAAAAAAAAAAAAAAAAAAAAAAAAAAAAAAAAAAAAAAAAAAAAAAAAAAAAAAAAAAAAAAAAAAAAAAAAAAAAAAAAAAAAAAAAAAAAAAAAAAAAAAAAAAAAAAAAAAAAAAAAAAAACCACACACACAGATCACAGAACCATGCTGCCTACATTGCAAAACGAACATGAACACAACAGCTGACTAGATTCATCCCTGAAGGATTCTAGATCAATGTAATTACTTCCTGTTTCCAGTTCAGCTAGGGACGAGGGTTCCACTTTGAATTTCATTCTCGAAAATATTTGTTGGTATTTCAAAAGGGTTGCTACTACATGAGGAGGATCTGGGACTATTTTCATTTGAGGGGTAGTTCAGGGAAGGGAGTGATAGCCTAAATCTGAAAACCTTGAAGCAAGACGCATTTGTTACAGTCCGGGAAGAACTGATCTGTGATGCAGTGTGGGTGACTATTTCCTTATGCCATCTACAACTCAGGTTTACGTGAAAGGGAAGACTTTCTGGTGCACCGTGTTAGGTTAGATTTGATGCCTCCGAATGGTGACAACTCAGCATAGGGGGCAGCAGTTCAGTGATGTTGTGGGTGGCCCCTGAGGGCGGGGCTGGTGCAGCATGTGGTGCCAGGGATCGAACCGTTGTCCCTGCAGCCGCCTAAGATTTCCTAAGCAGGCACTTTAGACCGCTGAGCTGTCCTGCCGGCCCTGGCCCCTGTTCTGACAGGCAGTTTTTCACATAGTTGAGAAGACTCTCCAACTCCTTGTTTATGGCTATTCCCATCAATTTTAATGCAGTCAATAAAGCATTATATTTTCTCTAAAATCACTTTAAAATGTCAGAGGATGCTGTAACTTACCTGTGTAAAGACTTCCAAACCTTCTCATGTTCAATAACTTTTCTCCCTGTGAAGATAGGAATCTGTTGAGTGGATCATTCATGGAATACAAACGGAAAGTCTGTCACTTTCTGCATAATCTACTCAAAAAATTCTTGCAGCCAACTATTTCTTCTTGTACCAATGTCAGCTTTTTGTATATTTCTTTTATGTTCCTTCTGATAGCTATAGCAAAGCTCTTCTATTTTATATATTTTTGAAACGATCGGATGGAACATTTCTAATACTTTCCAGGCAGGGAGCAGCCAATGAACCCAAGCCTTGAAGAGTTTGGTGGTCTATCAAATACTGCTTAATTCTAGAGAACCATTCATGTTCGTTATTCAGAGTTTAAATATGCAGACTCATTTAGTACATTACAATGCCTTTTTAACATGCACAGAGAAGTGAACTAGATGCTCCATAACAAGAGTTTACTTATGCCTTCCTTGTGGGTCATTAACTTTATTAGATCATTTCTTGAATGGCTAACAGGATAGATACATGAAGAGTCTAAGAGCAAGGATCTAAAACCTTCATAGGATTAGCACATTCGACTAGAGTAGGTATCTGTCGTGAGTTATAAACTGGGAGACTTCATCTGAAATGCGTGAAGCAACGATTACATGAGCACAGATTCCAAGAACTGAATGAGGGATAAGAATTGTTTTCCTAGGTAAGGTTATCAAAAATCCTCTGGCATTAGCTACCCCCGATGTAAGAAAAAGAATAGAAAAGATTGAAGTAGATACCTGAGGATGGTAACATAGGTACTGATGGTGGAGGGTGAATGTAGAGTGCTAGCTTCCTAAACAATGACAACCCCCCCAAGGCCTAGGCAGCTTTACCAAAGAGGGCGGTATTTTCTAACATCGTAGTTAACTATCCAGGAAAATAACATGTGAAATATTAAAAAAAAAAACAAAAAAAAACTGTGGACTCTACTGAGTAACCCCTAAAAATTCTTCTTAGGGTGATGAAATAATGTTTGTATTAGTTACTTTTTGCTCGTTGCTGGAACAAATACCCAACACTCAAAATGAAGGAAGGAAAGGTTTATTTAGCTCACAGTTCGTAGAGGTTTCAGTCCATATTCGGCTGGCCCAAGGCTGAGTGGAGCAGGGCGGAGAGCATCCAGTTCAAGGCGGCAGAACAGCAGCAAAATGGTGGCAGAGGTAGCCGACCAAACAGGGCAGCAGAGCAGCAGCAACAGCTAGAGCTCCAGTCTGTCTCTCTGTCTCTCTTTTTATTACATTCAGGGTCTCCGCCTTAGCTCCCGCCCTAGGCTACACCCATAATCCCAGAAGTACTTCCACCCATAATCCCATCAGTACTAAAACCTATAATCCCAGGGATCATGGATCAAGTCTCAAACTCTAGAAATCCCCGCCCAGTGACTCCATGAGGCTTTGAGGGGGGACAACTAGACATAAACCATAACAATGTTCAAGCAGTAGCTTTAAGAGAAGTGCTTTTGGGTTTTCAATCTGATAGAAGCAGCATCATAAAATGGTTAAATTAACAAAGCAGGGCCTAAAATTGTGTTCCCAGCAGAAATGTTGTAGGCTGCAGTCCTTTCCTGAAGGTTGGAGCTGATGTAAGAAGTAGTTTCAGAGACTTTGGAAGAACACGAACCCGCTGGGGCTTTTCCTGTCATGGATATATATGGCTCTGACTTCTGAGGACAAGCACAGGAGGAATGTAACTTCTGTATTCTGAAGAAAGGGTCTGTAACTGGATAGAAAAACAAACCTTTGGTTGAAAGATGAGATATTCTATGTCTTCAGAGACTGCAGCAGTACCAGAAATCTTGCGTTTCACTAACTCTATTTGGTCATTTAATGCCCCAGTGTCCACTTTGTTGCTGGAGTTCCTAGACTTGTGTCAGACAAGAACACCCATGGGAGACAGTGAGGCAGAGAGCCAGGGAAACAGAAATGGTGCAGAGCAGGGAGAAGAAAGGAAACCCCGTACCGGAATGAGAGCGTGGACTGGAAGAAGCAAGAGGAAAACAGCAGCTCTGAAAGTGCAGGCAACAGGATTTCATGGCTGCTGGTGGGTGACATCACGTGGGAGGAGCTATGACAGCAGTGGCAGCTGGGGGATGTTAAGAAGCCTCAGTCCCGCGTTCCATCTAGATCTGTACAGAACAGATGCAGGGACATATCTGCACACTAGTTATTGCGCGATGCAGTTTGTTTTTGTTTTTAACTTGAGGTGGTATAAAGCCATGAAGAGTATTTGTATTTGTAAGTAATTCTGAGCCTCTGAACATGGGTAACTGCTTGCATTTGGCATCTCCTTCTCTGGGTCTCACACAGAAGCCACCAGTGTGCTTCACCTCTAAACAAAGACCATCATTAGAGCACTTTGTGGAGACCACAGGCAACTGGTGTAGAGTAGGGTGATGGGGCGTGAGTGGGGTGTGCATGAACCTGGAAATAAGAAAAACAGAGGGAAATAGAGGACTTCCTTTAAAATATGACAATTTTTAACTGTGCAATAGAATTTTAGCACTTTTTAGTGACACAGGAGCTGTTCTTCAGGCACGAACATACAGGCTAGTAAATAAGTCATGGCTTTGAGTTGCCCAAGGTTGGTGTAGCTGAAGCAGAGACTGTAAACAGCCAACTAGAACAGGAAGCAGAGAAAAAGCAGGGCACAGGGCAGGCAGGAAGAGAGGGCTGGAAGCTGGCCAGACTCGGTTACACTTGAAACTTACCACGTAGAAATCTGTGCCCCGTGAAACATGTAGAATATTTATAAGTTCTTTTACTCCTTCTGGACATAGGAGAGAAATCCAGACTTTGAAAGTTTTGCTGTAGGCATGACTTGTACTCTGCTAATACTTACAGCTGAGGACTAGTTTAAGTATGGTTTAATTTTTTTAAGAAGCTGGATATATTTAGTAAAATATTAAAAAAAAAACACATTGCTTGACTTTAAAAGAATTTCATGATAAACAAATTGTCAAACTGAGCTGAAAATATTAATGTTTTTGGTATAATTCATATCTAAAAATATTGCAAGGAAACAAGCAAAATTCTACTTAGAGGGGCCTGGTGGGATGGCTCAGCGGTCTAGAGTGCCTGCTTTGGAAAGCTTGGGCAGCTTCAGGGACCACGGTTCGATCCCCGGCACCACATGCTGAGCCAGCCCTGCCCTCGGGGCAGGCTGAGCCGGCCATGAAGATGAGTGAGTGAGCGGACAGAGGTTCTGAAACAAGAAAAAAAAATAAATAAAAAAATTTAAAAAAAAAAAAAAAAATTCTACTTAGAAATGCTTGAATGAATGGAGTTTTTGTGCTCCTTGAGCTTGCAAACATCTCAGAGTGCACTCATCTGGGGAGTGGTCGTGAAGAATGGTAGTTGATACTGTTCCCTTACCCTATGTCACAAGTGTTCAGAACTAAAATGCCACTAAATACAGGATTGTAACATCATTGGTGCTGATAGTAATTATATTTTAGCTGAAGAAAATATGTAAACAAAAAATTGTTTTTCCATTGGATTAACAAAATGATTGAGCACATTTTGATATAGACGTCTGTACAGCAGTGCTTGCTTTTCAGAAAATTAGAACATTTTGCATTTTCTTAAATGTCCTGGAAATGACCAGAAGTAGCAAAAGAAATGTGCACTGCTCAATGCACAGCACAGACATATTGAGTGTGTTTGAATTGCCACCTTCCTGGAATCCTGTTAGGAATTTTAGTGTTGATAGTCACTGACTCATGCATAGGCCTCAGAGATATTAATGCTATGTGCTTCGAACTCCCTACATTGAGTTTTATTTTTTCAATCTTAAAAAAAGTGCAAAAAATTAAAGGAGGTAAATTGTATGTGACTTTGCATTTTCCAAAACTGGCTTATCTGAATGCTGCATCACTGTTTGCATTAGACATGAGTTTATTCTAAAATAAAAATCCTCCCCAGAGATAAATCAATAAGATACAAGCTATGTATTTGAACATACATACTTAGCCAAACCTCTTTGGGTCCTTGAGGGCCAAGCATTAATTTAATCTGTTAATGATCTTTTCACTGATGTCAGGCAGACATAGCCAATAAAATACTTAATATTCTGCTTCCTGAGCTAATTTCTTTTTTTTTCAACTTTTTAAAATTACATTTAATAAGAAATAACAATGTGACAGGTTTAAACCACATTGGTAGTACATTTCCAGTATTTGATAGAATGCATATTGTTGTCCTCCTAGCAGTTATACAGAGCACAGGGTGTAGATGTGATAATTTTCTAATCATTATTGGTACAAAAAATTTCTCCTCATTGAACTAAGGGAAAGTAGTTGTATACATAATCCAATGTTCCATAATAACAGTGGGTTATTTAAAAAGCTGGCAATAATAGAAGCTATTGATTTAAGCCTTTTACAACTCAGCATACTAGTCTAGCTTTACATTTTATGCCTCGTGGTTAAACTTTTCTGATGGATGATTAAGGCTAAGTTAAAACCTGTATAGCAAAACATGTAACTTTTGTATCTCTCAAGGTCAGTCAGATCCCTCAGGATTTATTTTGAAATCATGTACAGTGCTTTTTATAACTATTGTCAGTGTCACTCATCTGGATGAGTCATGGCCATTGCTTGACCTA
Source organism: Myocastor coypus (assembly GCA_004027025.1). NCBI lineage: Eukaryota > Metazoa > Chordata > Mammalia > Rodentia > Myocastoridae > Myocastor > Myocastor coypus. The sequence goes on from PVJA010001022.1 coordinate 85,567, forward strand.
TTTGTTCTCTGTGAAAGCCTGAGAGAATGTTTTTTCTTTAGGTGACTCTCCTTAGGCACACTATACATCATCTGTCCCTTTCCCCTGTGGTCCCATAATCTCCTTGAACAGAAAATTTGGGAAACTACTGAGTTATAGGATGTTACAGCATAGGTTCTCTTATGTCCTGAGTCCTCACTGACCTTGAAGGGCTAGGGCCAAAATATTGGCTATCCTTGTAGCCCTTCTTTTTCTCCAGTTTTTGGTTTGTAAACTTATACACTTAACCCTCCAGAAGAGAAGTTTAGTGATACTATTACTCCATAAAGTAGGTACTTGAGCTTAACTGAGCTAATTCCTTGAGTAACTATTTGGGAAGAAAATGGCTAAAAAGAACGCACAAAGCTAAGCTTTCAAAATTCACTTTTTCCCCCAAATTTTCAAAAGTATAAAACTTAAGAAAAAAATTGTCTTATAAATGAAAAAGGGTAGGAAGTGAAAATGAATTTCAAATTTAAAACAGCAGAGTTACTTTCAGTACTCTAAGAATTTATAGAGAAAGCAATGATTCACATAGGCATTTATGGAAACTTCCAGTCAGTCTTTCACCATACTAAATTCTTCTTAATCTAGTGTTTGTGGTCTCGCTTTGATATTATGAAGTCATAAAAAGCTCCTACACTGTACTTAAATATCAAGATATATTTCCAACAGAACAAGTTGCTTTTAGTTATTTTGGAAGGTAAACAGTCATTTAACACATTTACCGTGAGATGAAGAACTGATTTTGTTTCTGATGAGAAGAGAAAAAGAGAGGGACTCTATGAAATTAGAAGACTGTGAAATGAGTCAAATGGGCATCAATTTTTATACTAAAGACCAAAAGAGCTATATAGTAAATTTATTGCTACTTATGTAAACAAACACTTGAAGAAGGGCTAATCATAAAGTGATGGAGCCGTAGAGTATACAAAAGCAATAATTATCTGCCCTGCCAGTGGAATTGAAAAAAAATGTTATTCATACTTAGGCATCAAAGTGACTGGTGGTGAATTCATTGAAATTCATTAAAATCAGGAAGACAGCACACAAAAGGATGGCTTTGCAGGGTCAGAGCTTGGGCTTCTCCTGTGCTTGGTTTAACCTCAGCTGAGGGGAGGAGTGTGGCTTTAACCAGGGGCAGAGAACAGGTACTGGGAGACGCAGACATTTTAAGTGTCAGGAGACGTAAATGTAGATGAGATTCTGTGAAAGGGTGAGGTGGAGCTGGACAGTGTGTAGCCTGTGAGTGAAGGTGAGTTCTCAAGAAGTTCAAAATGGGGGCAGCGGAGACAGCTCAGAGGCACAGTCACCCTCTCGGCAAGCCAAGGACCCCAGTTCGATCCTTGGTACTCAAACTGGGCATAACGGTGCATGTCTGCAATTCCAGCACTTGCGAAGTTGAGACGGGAGGATTGCTGTGAGTTTGAGACTGACCTGGGGGCTACAAAAGTGAACACAAGGCCGGCCTAAACTGCATAGTGAGAACTTATCTCAAAAAAAAACCTAAGAGGCAAAAGATTTCTTAATGATCCTAAAAGAGGATATATGAGCTTTGTTAATTAAGACTTACAATGACCCAGTCAGTATTATGTTTCTTTCTACATAAATTCATATAATTCTGAAAAATCCACAGTATAGATTATTCCATAACTATCAGATCCTGCCTTTACAGGTGGGCAGAAGCTTATAAGTGTGTGGTACCTTTCCAGGAATCAATCCTGGATTGTTATATTTTTTAGGTAAAAATGATGAACAGTATCTTAAGGAACTCAGTGGCAAGGAAAATATTTGTGATTTTAAAATAAAAATTCAAGCCATGAATGATTAATGCTTATTTTTCCTCACACAATACTGTGGAAATCATTAATTTGCTCAATTTGGTAGCTTAAAATTCATGGACCTGTAAGCTGCCAATGGAAAATTTTCTGAAGCAGTCAGCCCCTGTCGGCTCTGGCTTCTGTGAGACAGCCAGGTATCAAGGTGTGTTGGGGTGGGGAGGTGGGGGGCGGCAGACAGTCACGAACTGAAAACCCTGCACAAACAGGAGACTGCAGCTCTATTAATTTAATTGGCCAGAGAAAGTCACAATCTTTGAGGACGCTGGGATAAGAAAATACAGCATTCCATTATGCCTGGAGCTAGAGGGGAACTGGGTTCTCTAAAGAATGATAGACGAAATTCCACATTATCTTTAAACAACAAACTTCTTCATACTTATTAGGAGATGAAAATCTTATTTTGTAACTCCTTTGCTTAACCCATTCAAGGGTTTTCCTCAGTCCTGTATTCATGTCCTCAGCCCTTTTGGTCTTTGGTGCTTTGCCTTATACTTACACGTTTAGTATTCATCATACATCGGATACATATACTTGTTTACATGTGTATGCATATTACGCGTTATTAAATTCATCTGTTTGTTATGAAAGCTATTACAAAATTTCTCAGTATCTTTTATTACATAATTATTCTTGAGCCAGGCATGGTGGCACATGCCTATAATCTCAGCACTCAGGAGGCTGAGGCAGGAGGATTACTGAAAGTTCCAGACCAACTTGGCTTACAAAGTGAACTCAAGGATAGCCTGAACTGCATAGCAAGACCCTGTCTCAAAAAGACAAAAAAAAAAAAATATGTATATATATATTCTCAACCACCTAATGTTTTATCACATTATAAATTTAAGTAAAAATTCTCTTTATAATTTTTTCCAGGTATTTTTATTTTTAAACTATGATCATACTATTGAAATGTGGCTACGCTATTATATGTTTACGTATTGATATACAATTTTATAGCTTTAAGAATAAGACATTAGAAAACAAAAAAAAGTTAAAATAAAATTAGCAACAATCTTATATTAATATTTTCTTGCTTAAACATATTTTAGGGTAGGCAAGATAGCTCAGCAGACTAAGCACCTACTTAGGCAAGATCAAGGATTGGGGTTCAGTCCCCAACTCTGGGGTATGCTGAGCTAGGAATCGAGTCTGGGCATGGTGGTGCATGCCTGTAATCCCAGCACTGGAGAGGCTAAAAATAGGATCTCTAGGAGTCTGAGCTGTGTGGTGAAACCCTATCCCAAATACAGAAAATACATTTTTATACATGTAGACTCAGCCATACCCGACAAGCCTGCCTTATCTTGGGAGGCAGGGGCCTTTCTGGTGTCATTGCTCTGTACGCTTCTTACCCTTGACACCCAAGTTGGAACACTTGCTTGTAATACTTAATTTGAAGGGGACTGCTTTTTCTTCTTAATCCTGTGCACTGTAAGAACTTGGCTCCTGCTTCACCTTTCTTTCCTTCTCTGAGGGGCTTTTCTCAGGATCTGCCCTTATTTAAGACCCGCACTCTCTACTTCAGTCTTGTGTTTCCTTTTCTTTAAGTTAAAAATATACAAACATTTACTTTACTGAACTTGTGGGGGTATTTGGTGTATTTCTACTTCGTCACCACTAAGCCAGAACTCTTGTAGTTTCACCAGCTTTAAGTGTTTCATCTTCAGGATGCTGCTGGGGAGTTGGCTCCTTATGCAGAGGTGCAAGAGGAAGCTGAGCTAGGCGTGGTGGTGCACTCCTGTAACCCCAGTAGCTGGGAGGTGGAGGCAGGAGGGTCATGTTGCCATGTGCTTGAGGCCAGCCTGGGCTATAGTGTGTTCAAGGGCAGCCTGAGCTACATCTCAAGATCCTCTCTCAGTCAGAAAAAGAGAGGGGGATGGAGATACAAAGAGATGTGCAAAGGGTCTTCTGAATATTCTCAGAAGCTTTATTCCTTCTACAAGTGGTGTCATTATTCACAGTGTTTATCTTCTTTAAAAAGTAGTGGGGCCCGGTGGGATGGCTCAGTGGTCTAAAGCGCCTGCTTGGGAAAGCTTGGGCAGCTTCAGGGACCGCGGTTCGATCCCCGGCACCACATGCTGCGCCAGCCCTGCCCTCGGGGCGGGCTGAGCTGGCCATAAAAATGAGTGAATAAACAAATTCAGATTCTGAAACAAGAAAAAAAACAAATAAATAAAATAAAAAATTCTTAAAAAAAAAAGTAGCAACTGATTTTGCTTTCTTTTGGCTCTTACTACTTTGAGAGGAGAGTAGGTTTTTGTTTTTTGTGTTGGTACAGGTTGTGTGAAGTACACCCCTAGGCTTTCGCCATCTTAGTTTGTTCTTGGCCTTTGTCTTCAAAGCTCACATGACTAGGCCTTCATGCTCCTTCCATGGGGACACACTCTTCCCAAGTAGTTTGTCCCTGTTCTGTCGTGTGTCGCATAGTGTACTGATTCTGTGCAGCTGCAAACTTGTCCCTGAGACTAACTCAATTTGCTTTCAAACAAATATAACAATAATGTTTTGCCATCTCAAGGGTGTAACATTTCGGACTCTATTTGCCAGCGAGAGTCCAGAATTAAGCTACTAAGAGGTCATGCAACGAAAGGCAGAAATAGCTTGTTCTTGCAAATGGATAGAAATTTAGCCTCATTTAGCTAAAAGCACAAGACCTTTGTAATCAAATATTTGACATCATGGCCAGGCCAGGGAAAAAAAAGTATGCCTGTTCAGATATAATTGGTTCTGCTCACCGGAGCGGCTTTCTCATTGTCTGTACAGCTACAGGAAATACGGCTAATAAAAAGCACATGTCAGGCTGACTGGAGCTGTTCCACAGAGCCCTGCTAGGCCACTCTGCAAAAATGTTATTTCCTATTAGGAAAACGAAATTGCCAATCACTGTTAAAAGGTAATCAGTTTTCAGGACAGTGGTCCTGTAGAGGAAAGCAGTAATTTTGACTTGATTGGTGACACAGGCTTTCAGGGAGCACTTTCAAAATGAGGAACATCAGACAGAGCCAGAAACATAGCCCAAAAATGAGCTTTCCCAGATTTTTTCCAAACAACAAATTATTGGTGAAGAAGTGGAAAAAATTTTAAGATATGTCTTTCCTATGAGCCTTATTAATGAAACACAGTAGCTTTGTGAACCTCCACTTATTTGGCTGGTGGAATTCATCGCTGCTGGATAGGTTGCAAGGCCAACTTTTCTACCTAAAGATTCTCACCCAAGGTTTTGAGGTCACAGTCCATACCAGAGCCAGCTGGGCTCTCTATCTTTGGCAAGTAAAGCCTGGCCATGTTTTATGGTCCCACACTATGTCTGTAACTAGGCATGTGACTTATATTCTGGCCTTTTGTTTTTTTTTTATATAGCCTTGGTATTGTTTGTTATTAGCTAAACAATAACATCCTTTCCACAGAATGATTGTAAAAGCAATTAAAGAGATAACACATCTGTCAGATCATATATTGATAGATAGATAGATAGATAGATAGATAGATAGATAGATAGATAGAATATGGTTTTACCCAAAGATAGTGCTTTAGTAGCTTTATATACAAATTTCATGATGATTTCAAATATAAATTGTTTCTTCTCCATGAAAGGCATTTCAATTAGTCTCATTAGTTTCATGGTACAGCTAAATAGCTCTAAGTCTTTTTTTCCCCCTAAACTGTGTTAATCATAATCATTTATCCAATAATGTATTAGTTGTTTGGATTAAAACAAACAATTTTAGAAAACACCTGTTATTCAGGAGGAGCAGACTTTGAGAATGTTATGAGTCAGGGATACCATGTCAGTGTGCTTCTGTGACTAAAATTGGAAACTTTCAAAGACTTTGCAGTAGGTAGTGATGACATGATTTCTGTTGTAAATGTCACCATGAGTAGAACAGAGTGTTAAATGACTGACAACACTCATGGTCAGGACAACCATGTTATCTTTCAGAAGTGAAATCCATGAATCAGAGTCATTGTGTTTGATTTTTGAAATGCATTCAAAAGCATTTTTGCTGCATAGATTGTAATAATTATTTCACTAATGTTTTGTCATATTCTGAGTGCAAAGTCTCAGAGCCATCACAATTTCAGGTTTACTTTTGATGGCTCCTCTTCATGAGCCTCATGCCATTTGGTATTTGTGCTCATGAAGAATAAGAATTACTCAATGATCCAAGTTATCAAGACTTCCTTATGCCATTGTTCTCTGTGACTTGTTTGTGGAGACATATCAGAGTAACAAGTATATAAGTGAGAGTGTCTTTACATCAGCTATGCTTATGTTTGAAGGACTGCTGAATGGGAGAGATCAAAACTGTCTCCTAGTAATGGTGATCATGGTGGTGGTGGTGGTTTTGAATCTCCCAGAAACAATGGGAATTTAAGATGCTATCACACAAACAAAATGGCAGCATGTGGACATAGCGGCCTACCAGCCTCAACAGAGTGGATTTGGGGTGGTAGACTCTGCAACCTGGTATCTCTCTGGATATATACAAAGGGTTTTTGTTTACTGCCTAAAGGAATAAATGCATGCCTGTGTGTGTGTGTGTGTGTGTGTGTGTGTGTGTGTGTGTGTTTATGCGTGTAAGCGCAAATGTGCTTGGGGAAGCAGAGAGAAATTAAACAAATAAGTTGGGGTGATTTAGCACATGGAAGGAATAATCTACCACTTGGATCTGCAATTAGTATCACAGCCTCAGGAAGATCTAATGGTAAATAATTGCTTTCGCTTCAGTGGTAAATGCATTGGAAATAGGGGTGTTCCTAGAGAATATGTGATGAGCGTCGTGGTTGTAGAGACAACCCCTGAGTGTTTGTGCAGTGCTTCAGGGAGGTTTCTGACAGGCTGAACAGAGGCAATAATCTCAGGATATGGCCTTTTGAAGAGCTACAGACTCAGTGTCTCTCTCTAGTGGCCAGTAGATTATATTTTTTTATAGCTACAGTGTTTGCATAGTTTCGGATTTTCAAGACTACCACGGTGCTAGCACAATGGGGAAAGGAGTAGAATGGTTTATCATTTATTTGTGTTTTGCATTGGGCATCAAACTCAGGACCCTGTGCTTGACAGGCAGAGGGCTGTGCCGCTGAGTTATATCCCAGTTTCACATGTTCTAAAGCACTAAGCATGTTGGATTTTTTAAAAAAGAAAGAAATCAAGATTCTGACAATTTTTTTGAATAAAAGTTCCTTGGATTATTGCGAATATTTAGTCAGTGTTCTGAGTTTTCAACAAGTTGATAGCTACGTTTTGCTGATGTACAGTGCTTTTGTGCATGGCCAGCTTTTCCAGTCCTTCAATAACACTATATACAATGCTATTTCTAACTGTTGATCTTAGGCTGTTGTTCAATCCCTTTCTCCATGTTCTCAGTCATAAAGCAAGAATAATATGTGTTGAAGAGTTTTTGAGACCAAAGCATGTCTACGTAGGAAAAGCACTTAGAATGGCACCTGGAACAGGGGGGCAAAATTTAAAGCAAACCCATTTAGGAAAAGCACTTTGGGTGGCATATGAGAAACATAATGGCCCTCAATAAGCACTGGCTATCAAGATCAGCTAAATTTATTCAAGCAGACACATGATGTTGCATCAACCTACAAAACTTCCACACAGGCAAGGAGACAATGAACAGGGCAGAGAACTAATCTGCAGAAGGGGAGTGCCCACTTGCAAACGCTGCATCTCACGTGGGGGCCATCGAGAATCTATGAAGACCACTGAGGTCCTATGGCATGATGAATAAGTAGATTATAAGCAAAGGAAGCTGGATGATGAATGGAAACAGACGTTCTTCAAAAGAAGGCACACACATGGCCAACCACTATGTGAAAAAACATTCAATATCATGAAGCCTAGGGTAATGTAAGTCAGAGGCACAAGGATGTAACACCTTGCCCCAATAGGAAGATCTATTATCAAAGAACAAGGAGAGCGCATGCTGGCAAGACTGAAACACTTGGATGCTGATGCTGGAGACCACTATGGTGCTGTCTCAAAAGTTAAAAATAGAGCAATCATGCCATGCAGTTAGCCCACTATGAGGTATCTACCCAAAGGGAATTATATCAACTGGTCAATGGCACAGCTACATTCTCCTGATGCTTGTAGCACCAGTCACAATGTACTGTGGCGTGGAAGCAGCCAGACGTTCGTGAGTGGCCCATGCATTCAGCAGAATATGTAAAACACTGAAGTTGTATCATTTGTGTCGGGGACTGGAGATTATTATGATAAGTAGAAGAAGCCAGGAACAGAAAAAATAAACAAGCACAGTGTGTTCTCGCCTGTGTGTACTATTTTCAAGTAGTTGATCTTGCAGAGTTGAAGGCAGAAGTGTGGTAACTGGAGTCTGGGGACAGAAGAGAATGTGATAGGTAGTGAAGAGGTGATAGGCCGGTGCCAAGGCACAGGTGCCAGGAGCAAGAAGCCCTGGGTGCTGTCCCGCAGGAGGGTTGTCGTAGAGAGCAGGAACGAACTTTACATGTTGGAGAGGGCAAGAAAGGACTTTAGCGCTCTCACTGTCAAAAAGCGATAATGTTTGAGGAGACAGATGTATTCACTCCCAAGTTGCGTCTTCCATGTGTACGCTCACACTGAGCTATCACATTACCCCTTTAACATAAACAAGTTTTATATGCTGATTTATGAAAACACATTCAGACATCAACAAGCTACCTTTCATTTTTTTTTCCAAATTTTGTTTTCATATTCATAGGATAAGTAATCATTTTTTCTGGATTGCTTTATTGAAGAAGGGAGACTTACTGATTAAGTGCTATCAAATCTCAGCCCATGGCAGGGGATAATATTATTCTCCACTCTGTTGCCCGGACTATACGCTAAAGCTCATTGGGACAATGACAGACGGCTAAGCTGTTGGAGATATTATGACTCTACTTTTTGTTCAAATATGTGGGCTGACAACCATATGGGAACAGGGAGACTTTGGCTTTTATTACTTCAGAAAAATAATCGTGTTGCGTTTACTTATACAGCTTCTTCAAAGTGGTCCATAAAGTGACATTTTTTTAAAGAAGATTAGCTCAGGGTACAGATAAAAGTTATTTTTTAAATACCTAGACTTGTGTAAGTCACTCAGTTTCACAAAATAACTAAATATTAATGACAAGGTTGCGTATTCAAGAGACCCCTCTATGAAGAGTGTCAGATGTTTTGGCACCAGGGACAAGTCTCACTGAAGTCGGTTTTCCCGCAGACAGGGGAAAAGTGGGAGAAGATTCTAGGATGATCCAAAGTCACAGGAGCCCTTGGCGCTCATGTGTGCGGTTCACAGAGAATCCAGCTCCCGAGAGCACCCAACACTGTCAACATCTAAAGCCAGGGCAGGCTCAGGGGTGACAGAAACCATGAAAGTGAGTACAGACGCCGAGGAAGCTTTGCTGGCCCTGCGGATGTGCACCTCCGGCTATGGGGCCACAGTTGGAGATTCCTATGTGAGAAGATGAGTGAGTTGGTCAGCTCTGGCCGTGCTTGACAAAACAACTTAAAGGAGGAGATGGTTTCTTTGGCTTGCAGGATAGGAAGTTCTAATGCACAACAGCAGGCGCTAGTGCGGAGGGGTCATGGTGGTGGAAGTGGTGGAAGACTCCAAAACGCCAAGGTGTGCCACAATACCCCAGGCCATCTGCCTCAGGTGAGAACTTGGTGGGCTAAGCTGCTGAGGACTGTAATCCAGTCACCCCTCCAGGACTCTCTCTTTCCAGTAAAGATGGCAGGATGAAGACACCCACACAGGCCCCTCAGTGCCCTAGGTAACAGCACACTCTGTTCTTGAAAAGAATCTGGGAATTCTGTGAATGAGCTTAACACAGAATCATAGTGGCTACTTCAGAATATTTTACACTAAAAATTAGTTATGAGAGATAGCCATTTGCTAAGATTTAAAGAAGAGAACTTCATTTCACACATGGAACTTCTCTTAGACCAGTGGTTCTCAAACTGTGGGTCACAACCCTGACGAGGGTCTAATGACCAAAACACAGGGGTCACCTAAAGCCATCGGAAAATACATACTTAAACCCATGCTATGCCATGGTGAAATGTTATTTATTGGTATTAGTAATAAATATTTCTCACCATATAATTAAATATTGTTTTTGTGATTAATCACTATGTTTAAATTATGTTTGATTTGTTGCAATGAGAATACATGAGGCATATCAGGTATTTACATTCCGAATCATAACTGTAGCAAAATTACAACTTTGAAGTAGCCACCAAAATTATTTTTTGTTTTGGGGTCACCACAACATGAGGAACTGTATTGCGGGGTCACAGCGTTAGAAAGGTTGAGAACCACTGTGTTAGACAGATCAGAATGGAAAAAGACTTCCTCTACAAAGAGCCACAGTTTTGACTTAGTTTTTTTGTAAGTTTTCAGTGTCTCAGGGTGGGAGGGAGGATAGAGTGCTTGTCCTTGCGTTTTGACTGCAGCTGCAATTAAAATGCTTTTGCAGATAAACCTCATGACAGCGGACTCCTGTGTTAATGATGTAAAACTCTTCCTGTATTGAGTTATGTAATAGATGATAGATAGATAGATAGATAGATAGATAGGTAGATAGATAGATAGATAGATAGATAGATAGATAGATAGATGTTCCAAAGAAAGCAAGTGCTTATGTTTCAGAGCACTGGATAAAGGACTAAGCAACAACAGTCCCTATCCTCCTTCTTCTGGGCATTCACAGTTCCACAGAGCACAAGGTGTCCTGACAGCCATGTTGCTAAGACAGTCAGTATATAAATTCATAAATGATTTCCACTGTATCCAGGACTCTAGGAGAAGCCATTGTACAGAGTTTTGTTCACACTAGTTTAATTGCATTGGTGTGTGTGTGTGTGTGTGTGTGTGTGAGTGTGTGTGTGTCCTAAAAAATGTAATATGATCATTGATTCTTCACCAGGGCATGTCCTGCAGATAGGCAAGCTGTTTCATTCCAAACACGTGGAATGAATAAGTGATCTCATATAAGAGAGTCAGGACTTTACTTGCAGAAGGAAACTGGGCCCTGGGAAACCAATTTGTGGTGGAGAACGGCATCACAGGAAGCGCACTTTCAGGACTGACCCTTCTCATATTGACTTTATTGTTTTTGACCTTGAGGGGAACTGAGTTCTGTTGGGTAATGTAATTAGAGTAAGTTTTCGAGGTGGCTCATTTTGCCTCCTACCGTTGGAACAAGTCGAGCTCTGAGATGATAGGGGACACACACATTTGCCTTATTTGATATACAGACTGGCAGATTGGCAGGCTCCACTGTTTTACGGAAAGGTGAATTACAGATGTCAATTCATTCTGCTAGTGTAGCGCTGATTATACTGCATTAGAAATACAGTCTTTTATCTGAGTTCCTCCAGGAGGTATTTTATTCCATAGAGCATGACATATTTTTCCTGTGACTTAAAATTTTATTTAGTAAATAAAGGCGCAAAATAAAATGAAGGAAGTAGCGATAGGTGACTCACTCCATGCGATGGGAAGAGTCCAGAAGACAGTCTTCATTTGATGAGATCTTCTCAACACTGACTTACAAAAGCTACTTATGTTTCCTTTCTAGATGATAATGCAGAAATAAGCATTCAAAATTGTTATTAAATCACCAAATAATTTGTCAAGAATATGTTGTTTAAAGGAATTATCTCTGAAGTAAAACTCTATTTAAAAATACAGGGCTGGGGGGCCTGTGGCTTAGCTCAGTTGTTTAAGCACCTGTTTGGGCAAATGCAGTCAGTTGCAGGGGATTGGGGCTTGATCTCCAGCCCCATAAGCCTTATTCAGCCTGGTGTTTAGGCAGCCTGAGCCAATCAAAAAAAAAAAAAAAAAAAAAAGTCTTTCTCAACTTTCTGTTCAAGGAGACTATGGGGCTATAGAGGAAAAGGATCAACGATGTATAGTGTGACTAAGGAAAGTCACCTAGAAAGAAAACATTGTCTCAGGCTTTCACAGAAAGAAAATTGATCAGGCAATGGCTGTGACTCATCTAGACAGATGAGTTCTACAAAACACTGTACATGAACCTGAGGGGATTTGACTGACCTTGTCTGATACAAAACCTACATATTTTGTTGTATAGGTCTTGCTTTATTTAGATCTTAGCCATCCAGTAGGAAAGTCTAGCCATGAAGTATAAAAAGTGAAGCCAGATTAATATACTGAGGTGTATAAAGCTCAAGTCAACAACTTCTGGTACTTCCAGTTCTGTGGATAACCTATTACAATTAAGGATTATTGGACTATACACATAGTTCCTTTCTCTTAGTTCAATGACAAGAAAGTTTTGTACTAATAGTGTTTAGGCAAGACATCATGTCTGCATGTTGTATTCTGAACAACTGTGAGGACAACAATATGCAGTGTATTAATTATTGTAGCTATCCTACTAACCTGTTGTGAAACTCACTGTTTGATCCCTGATAGCACATGCTGTGCTGGCTCCAGAACCCTGGGATCATCGTTTTGGCCACTGAAACTGGGCATGGTGGCACATGCCTGTAACTCCAATGCTGGGGAAGCTGAAAGAGGTGGATTACTATGAGTCTGAGTTGCTTAGTAAGGCCCTACGACAAATAAATAAATAAATAAATAAATAAATAAATAAATAAATAAAATAGTTTATCTTTTTTTAATGCTGAGGGAAGGGTTAGTTAACGCAGAGGGCTTTCAGTTCCTCCTAAAAGGCAATAAAACAAGAGCAAGCGCGGCCACTCACTGAGAGTAATGTCCTAACACCTATGTGTGCTATGTACCTAATTTTTGTCAAATGGGCTGGTCCTCACATGTATGCAGCCAGTAATCTTAATTTTTGCTATGTCTATTTTTACTTTTAAGGGATTAAAAAATAGGGAGAAATTAGAAACAATGCGGAATTTCACTAAACAAAATAACAATTCAACAACTGTTGTTATGCTGCATATTGTTGTCTACAAATTAATTGTCCAGATTACCAGATGTAAGCATGCAAAACTGGTCGAAAAAATTATAAAAATTTAAAAGGAGGGAAAAAGTAGGTAGTAACTGCTCCTTTCAATAGACCAACGGGGATGGGGAGTACAAGTATCCAAGCTATCCTGTGCGCATGTATGAATATATTTTTCCCTTACTTCTTTCTCTCTTTTGTCCTTTTCCTCATCCCAGTTAGTAGTCTTAATTCTTGGAAGAAGTTTCCTTTCACAGAGCTCTGGCTGTTCTCTCCAGGGAGCGCACACTTTGTGAGATCTCTGCATGAATCTCCTGGAGGTGCAGGACCCAAAATGGCTCTTGAAGTAGTAGAATCAACTTCTGTGCAAGATCACAAAGTTAATTCCACAAAATGAAAGTTTGGGTGCAAGCAATCCAGCAGGTATTGCCTTTCATTCTCCTATGCCTTTCGTGTTTTTAGCAAAGTAAATTTTTTTCCATCTGAATGACTTTTAGGACTAGACTTTAATAAACACTTCAAAGTATTCTGGCTAGATGAAATACTGTCATATGTAAGTCACTAAAAATCAAATGCAAAATGGCACACATAAAGAAAATGAAATACTATGCTCTGGTGACTTCCTTTTAATGAACCAGTGGTTTATATGTTACAAAGGGGATCACAATCATAGCCCACCTTCAAGATTCTTCCTGCTCTAAGGGGTTGGCCAATTTCAAAAGGTTAAACAGATGACGAGGTGGTTTCTTGAAAGAGATGTCGTCTACATTCCCATGACATAGAAATGGGTAAATGCTCCAATAAAAAAACAGAAATTTCAGGTTGAGTAAAATCTGAAGTCCCAACTTTATGTTGTCTATAGAAAATACATTTTTAATATAAAAACTACGTTTGAATGCCAAGGGATTGAATCAGATGTTCAGTGGCTATGTGTGTATCTGCTATTCACAGTGAGGAGCAGTTAAGGAAAAGAAAGCTGCTTAATGTATAAAATGCAGCTTGGTCCCCATTTCCTTTCCTTTGTCTTTGCTATAGGGTGGATCGTCAGAAGGTATATTTCTTTCATGTTTGCTCCTATTCGAAACTGCCGACTGGCTTCTTCTGAGGGTTAGCTTTCACATCACACGCACACACACACACACACACACACACACACATACACATACACATACACATACACATACATACACAGACCTATCTACACAGGTACAATCACACACATATAATTGTCCTCAGTAATTCCTTCAGGATTCAGAATGAATTGAGAGTTCTATGCTCCGTTTAATGAAACTCTAATGCATAAACTATGAATGTTTTCAATTTGTGTATTGTGGAGTGTAAAAATAATAACAGGAGAATGTAAAGTGTGCTGATTGTGGAGAAAAAAAATCATAACATTTGTGCACTTAAGAAAGGGCAAGGCAAGCCGGGCATGGTGGCGCACGCCTGTAATCCCAGCACTTGGGAGGCTGAAGCAGGAGGATCGCTGTGAGTTCGAGACCAGCCTGGGCTACAAAAGTGAGCTCAAGGCCAGCCTCAACTGCATAGCAAGACCCTGACTCAAAAAGTCAAAAAAAAAAAAAGAAAGGGCAAGACAGAAGAAGAAAAATGAAACGGAAGCAAACAACTGTATTTTTAATTTCAAACACATCTGTAACCAGTTTACTACAGATGGATAAGCACCCTAAAAAGGGGTAGGATTTGTTAATATAAAGAAGTGAAAACACAACTGTTATTTACAGAAAATGCATAATAAATGTAAAGAAAAACTTAAAAATTGAAATATATATTATAATATATATTATAATGTATAGTGTTTATTAAAATCTAGTGTATAATAGAATGTGAATATAATATATTATTAAATATGTTAATACACATATTATATGTTATTTAATATATATTATGAATATTATAATATATTAAATATATAATTAAAGTCTGATCTTAAAAGTCATTCAGATGGAGTGTATATATGTATGTATATATATATTTCAATCACCATTAGAAAGAATGTCAGAAACACTGTGCAAGTCACAAGAGATCTTAACAAAGGAAAACATAAAAATGGAAATTTTATACAAAGGAAGTTTTAATTCATCAAGCATATATCATCTTATATTTGTAGTCCTATAAGAGATGGACTTTTTTTACTTTTTGAAATTACATAAAGTAAAAGCCTATTAAAATGAAAAGGAGAAATAAACATATCCACAAGTCCAGTTGGCAATTTCAATGCTCCTGTGATGGTAGCTGATATGAAAAGACAACAGAATTGACATATAGAAGAATAAGATGCCTCTAAACTGGCTTTTGCATGAACTATTTAAAAGTTGCAAAAGCACATATCCTTCATAAGTCACGAGAAGTTCCCTAGGAAACATCAGGGACATCTGCATTGGTTACCTGTGTTGCATGGAAAGCTGTACCAGAACATCATAGGTGGAAGTAACCATCGGACCGCGTCACTCTCTCTTCTTCAAGAACTGTGGTGCAAGCTTGATGAGGTTCTGGCTCAGGTTCTCTTACAATGCTACCATTTGGGCATCAGCCAGGGCAGCACTGATCTGAAGTGCTCCCTGCAGAGGTTCCGTCTCCGAGGTCATTCACATGGCCTCAGGCAGGCAACACAGCCTCTGAGGTAGGA
Source organism: Myocastor coypus (assembly GCA_004027025.1). Classification (NCBI taxonomy): domain Eukaryota; kingdom Metazoa; phylum Chordata; class Mammalia; order Rodentia; family Myocastoridae; genus Myocastor; species Myocastor coypus. Next base: position 101,011 of record PVJA010001022.1, read on the forward strand.
CCACTTGCACAGAGTTTTTGATGAAGGTCAGTGAAATGGCAGCTGGTTTCCTCTTGAGTGAGACGTTCAAGTGTGAATTCCTGGGAAAAGAACTATAGTGTTCTCACCACCTAACGTGAGAAGGAAGCATCAGTCATCTCTATCATATTTTATTGGTTAGAAGTGAGTCACTAATAATAACCCACAACTCAAAGTCAGGGACTTATACATCGATCTGCAGAGAGGAGTCAGGAATCATAAGAAGGTTGTTTGAGAGAATGCCTACAGCAGAACATGCATAAACAGAAGCACCAAGAGTATCTTGACAGCCTTAGTACAAACAAGTTATACAAAGTGCATTCTCAATCATATTAAATAATTAATTCTATGAAGTATTAGAAATTAAGATAAAATACAGAAAATTGCTGTTGAACATTTGAACAACAGTTCTAAAGCATCCATGGGTCAATAATAAAAAACACAAGGAGAATGAAAAATGAATTTAAATCCTTCAAAATGAAAACAAATATATCTAAATTTTTATAATGAAGTTCAGGAGACATTTCACATAGATTTAGTTTTAAGTGATTATGATAAAATCCTATCTAAACTCTCCAATATCTTCTACCTTAAAGGTATAGAAAAGATAAGAAAAAAGTAGCAAATAAAGTGGGCATAACAAACAAGAAAATAATAAAACTAGAAGCAGGAATTAGAGGAATAGGTAACAAACACACAATAATAAATTTGGTTCTTTGGTGTTATGTTTTCCATTTAGAGCTCCCCTCCAAAGCCTTATGTGGCCCTGAGACTTGTGAGGTTTTTGAGAGGTGACTGGCCATGAGGATATGATGCTGGATTGGTCCACTGATTGCATTAGCATGGCTCTGGGTGTGGCTGACAGAGTCACTGAATAGGGAAGGCCTGCCCTTGTGTGAGTAGCGCCAACCAGTATAGTCTTATAGCCTGTAAGGAATCAAAAGGAAAGGCAAAGAGAAGCTCATCGCATCCTGCCTAAGATACCATGGGCTGTTGCTCTGCTGCCATGCCCCTCCACCATTCTGCCATGTTGGAGCCAGTCATCATGCACTCAAGTCTAAACAGTGAGCCCAAAGGAACTTTCCTCCTTAACTTTGTGAATGCTGGATCTTTGATCCCAGCAATAGGAAAGTACCTAAGATGGAGAGACTAAGAAAATTTAAAAACAGACCAAACTGTCACAAAGATATTTCATGATAATTAAGTAGAAGATTCAATATAATTATGGAGCCAGTTACTTTGCAAATTAATCTATATATTCAACACAAGCTCAATGCAAAGTCCAACTTCCTTCATAAAAGTAGAAGCTAACAAATATTAACATTTGAATGGAAATGAAAAGATCGTAAATAGATAAATGAATTCTGAAGAAGAATGGAGCAAAATGGTAGGGCAGACATTATTTCATTTCAGCCTCACTAATAATATGTAAGTGATAGTGAACCTTCCTAAGGCTGATTGACATGGAAAACTCCAACGAAGAATATCTGATGAGCTCCTGCTCGTGCCTCCATTGCTAGGAGCCCAGCTGCTCCTTTCTGGGCCTGGTTACTTCTTCTTGGGCATGCTCACCGCCACTGTGTGCACTGCTTTCTGGTGCTCAGCTGGTGGGGTAATGCCAAGTTGACCTGGCTTCTGTGCCAACACACAGCCCTCTGTGCCTGGCTGTGGCAAGAGTGCCCAAGATTATCCATCACTGATCTGTAATCAAATAGTATCAAAATAGTATGGCATCGGTATGATGATTGGCCTACAGTTTAGTTCAGCATAAAACAGCAGAGAAACAAGCCCAAGCATAAGTAAATGTCCAACAGGTTTGCAGAGAAGGAGCCTATGCAATGCTATGGAGAAAATCTTTTCATCAAGAGATATTGGAAATATTTGACATTTGTTGGGGGAAAATATGAACCTCATCCTTAACCCTCAAATCATTATGCTGGGCTAAGGCAGCCAACTACTAAGGTGTAATCAATCAATGATTCTATCAACATATACAGAAAGGCCAAACTTATTCACGGTAGCAAATTATTACTGAGATTGGGGGGATTTCACTATAAAGACACATAAGTATTTTTTAAGTGATGATGAAGATTTAGGGGGAAAAAAGGGGGAACCCAGTGTGCTGACAATAATGGGAAGTCTGGTTCAAGATCAGACTAAAGATAGGGCAGCAATTTTCTTAAATTTCATAACAAAATGTAGAAGAGTGTCTCAAGCTTCCCCTCAGATGCAATTGCCTCTACGGATGCTATGGCTAGTGCTTTCACCCCTCCCTACTAGGCATGATGGGGTGCTTGACGGTAAGCTCCTCACACAAGACAAGGGGTGAGGGCCATGTCTGTTTAGTAAATACCAACATGGTAAATTATATTAAAAATAATTATGGCAGTTTGGATACAGAGGAACAAAAATGGTTCAAATCATGAAAGTCTTTGAGGCCCCAACTCTCTTGGAGCAGGAAGTAGGTCGAGAACACAGTACCACTGCAGCATTGGCCATTTATTAAAGATCAGATGCATAGTTTAGAAAGTAGGGTCAAGAGTGAAGCACTTTGGGCCAAAAGCTGAGAAGCCATCTAGGGTCCAGATCAGGGTGTTCACCCTCTGAGCAAAGGGAGTGGCACCCCGAACCTGGCTGGATCCCAGAGTGTTCTCAGCCCAGCACTGTCTCTTCCACTGTCCCTCTATTTCCGAGTGGAAATATCTACTGTGGTTCTCCTGCCCATCTCTTCCCATTTTCAGTAGGATCTATGTGAAGTATATCATGTGTTTCTTAACTGCATATGCTATGATCAAATCTAAGCTACTGAGCCCCTAGCTAGTTTCAATTGCACCTGGTTGCTATGTACATGATGAGATCCTAGACCCAAATGGGACCTTGATGGAGGTAAGACTGGAGGGCTTGCGGAAGGTGGAGGGATACATTTCCAAAATGGAGGCGTGTGGATCATCTGCGACCATGGGACTCACTGTGAGAGCTACTTCCATAAGTGGCCTCCAATGGAGTGCTTCCCTAGATCTTCATAGTTTTTGACTGTTTTTGTGCCGTACTCTGCCTGTGATTTCCTCTAACTACACGAATGTGGTGAAAGTGGCGGTAGGCCAGCTGTCTTTGCCTTAGCGCCCCTGACAGGTTCTGTTTTGCCTCTTGGGAGAACCTTCGGCTGCCTCACAAAAGAAGTGGCTGTTTGATTCCAGAGACACTGAGGTGCTTAAACACCCAGTTGTCCTAACAAACTCCAGGTTGCTTTACGAAAATAATGGACGTGATCTATCTAGCCCTTTGCAGATCTGATTGTTATCACATTAGGCTGGCTCAGGTGGACTCATAGAATGGAGAAGAGACTGAAGTGATATTTAGGGCTGGTGAGATAGCTCAGAAGACCAATCACCTGTTTAGGCAAGTACAGGGACCGGGGTTTGATCCCCAGCGTCACATGTCCCACTAGCCCCACTCCTGGGCCCACTGCACCAGCCAGCAAGAAAAGCATGGTGGGGCTTGCCTGGAATCCCAGCGTTGGGTAGGCTGAAAACAGGAGGATCACTGTGTGTCTGAGTTGAATGGTGAGACCCTATACCAAACATGTTTAATAATAATAATAATAATAATAATAATAATAATAATAATAATTTGTCATTTAAGCCATTGAACTTTGAATAACTTGAAATGGAGGGATATATAACCAGATTCATAAGCCATGAGATTTAAAGCTAAAAGTGTATAAAATGAAAGAACAGAATTGTGATTGTTCTCACTTTGAGCTTTAGTTCACCTCATATTTTTTCCCTTTGGCATGTAATGATATGGCCATCGATACTAGAGCCTTACCAATAATTGCTCTGTTTATTACCTTTTAACTTTTCTGATTTCTTTGTTCAGTGGCTTTTTACAAAGTTAAGAAACAGTTCAAGCCATTTGTGGATCTTGGCAGGAAAAAAGACGCCAGACGCTATGCATGCAGGAAAATACCCCCAATCTTCTTGTAGTAATAAAGATATTTCTAAAATCCTTTATTGGAAGTTTGGATTTGTAGTGGCTTATCAGACATAAATAAATAGATCATTTTAAGTACACATTTTAATATCAATGTTCTAGTTTTAATGGTTAAGGTGGGATGCAGAGGCACAAGCGTGTTCTTAAAATGTGAATTCCTTTTCTGGAAGCTTCTCGTGCCAGAACTTGGCATGCTAGTCATGCTGAAATATTTCAAGCCTATGTGTGACAAACTAACATGTGATCACACTTGGAAGACTTTCTGATAGGGCTCATTGCTCCGGCATTAACTTAAATTCATGAGACAACTGGAAATGGTACGCTCTTTGTCTTACTCCCTGGAAGAGCATATTTTGTGCCAAAATTTTGTCTTTTGTTATGAAATTTTTGGAACTATCTTTAGCTTCTTAATTTTTCATCCTCACAGTCATACCTGAAAATCGCTGAGGAGCTTCAGGTACCTAATTCAAGCCAGAAAACGTTTATGTGTAATGCAGACACTGTATTCTGTATCTCATCAGTGTTGTTTAGACATTCATTGATTTCTCAAAAAATCATTCATGGCCAAGTAGGTAATACTGTGTTTCTAACTGGTGGTCAACTTATCACACTAGCTGAATTAAACTACGGTGGTGCTGGGTGCAGAGGCTGGTGAGACGCTGAGGACTGCTGCCCGTAGCGGAAAGACAGAACAAGAGAGGTTGCCAAAACACTGTTATGGGTGCTGTTTGGAAAAGCTGTTGGAAGCTGCTTGTGCTCCTGAGCTATGCTGGAGAACCTCGTCTTGCTGGCTCTCCTTATGAGCTTTGGAGGAGATTTCGTCATCATTTTTAGCATGACTTCCTAGCTCCAGGGTGGAAGGTGGTGCACGACTCAGCCTCAAAGAGAAGCCTGTCACATTGGCTTTCCTGATTAGAACTCTGCTTTCCTCATTGCTGGAGGAGCTTGGGACTTCACTGTTGCTGAGGATAGCTGTGGTACATTTTGAGGAGCTCTGCTACTTACCTGGAATCTTGCTTCCTAGCTGCAGTTCAGATCTTCCTAGCTTGCTGGTGCAGACCTTCATCCTGCTGGCATAGACCTCCTAGCTTCCATCCCTGACCTTTGGGCCTTTCCAGCACAATTCATTAAGCTGACAGGCATGAGGCTTTGTTGTGGGCTCTAGGACTCCAGTTAGACTTGTGGAACGCATTGATATGAGCTCTAGGTTTTCATCTTGACTCACGCAGGCTCTTAGGATCTAGGCCCTCAGCTACAGCCTTTAGTGTTTGTATGTGTATAGACAGATTTCCTGCACTTCTTGTATATGATTGTTGAGTGACTCACTGTAGAATACTATCAGAAAATGTGTCAATATATATTCCATCGTTCCCCTTGCAAAAACTCAAAATCATGACAAAGGTCATGACCAGTAGTACCAAGGAAAGCCTATTTAGAAAATTGTGAATCACCTAATATGAATGGTTCTAAGACCAATTTAAGTGATTTAAGATGGAGTGATTTCTTCTCTCAGAGAAATGGCTAAATGAAACCACAGACCTCTGTGTCATTTATTGGATATTATTACTTTTCTGACTGCCCTGAGAATTGAAACATCATGACTTTTGACAGAGTGTGACAACTGTCTCTGAGCTCCAGTAATTAAAATCAGTTTGCAAGCTTGATGGAAAGGAGGAGCCACGGAAACAAGAACATCTTCCGGTGTCCAAGACTCTACAACGCTCCTCACGTCTATCACGTCTCTCTGGTTTTTGTTGTTTCATTTTAACAGAATGATTTTAAGAGCTTACTTTTTAAACAATTAAATTTGAGGGAAATCCCTATTTTCCAGTTACAAGAGCTCTTCCTTAAAACTCCTCAGTAAGCAAACGGACAAATGTGTCTTTCTGCCCCACTGTGAAGTGCTCTTGTGTTAGTGAGGAAACCCAGGAACAGAAAACACACTGACATGCAGATCACCAGTAGGTATATGAAGCCTTGCTCAGTTTTACTCAAATTCAGGAATTTGCAAATTTTAACATGAGATACTTACTGGCTGCAAAAATACTTCTGAAATATAATTAAATAAAACTAAACAATGAGGGTCTTTCATACTTTATATGCATTTGGGTCTAGTGGGTTCCATTTAAGATTATCTGCCTTTAAGAGAAGAAAACTTTTTCTTTTCTTCTTGTTTTTTTTTTTGGAACCAATATCTATTCGAAAATTTGTCACGTCTGCACCCTGTGCTCTGTATAACATTTGTGAGGACAACAATATGCAGCGTTTCAAATATTGCAAATGTGCTACTAACACGTTTTGAAACTCTCATATTGTTATCTCTTATTAAAAGTAATAAAAATTTTTAAAAAACATTATCTGCCCTTGAAATGAACATTGATGCATAGTTTCAAATAATGAGCAGAGAGAAGCAATCTAGGTGTCCTTTAATCAGGAAATTATTAAAGTAAATTATTTATCCTATGAAACATTTTAAAGTACAGATCTAGATGTATGTTTTTTTTATTTCAAATATAGTATTAAGAAAAAAAATAGATGTGAAACAAATTCTGCAATACTGTTCCATTTATTTAAAATTCACAAGATGACATTATGCATTTCTCTGTGATTGATTTGTAGTTGCACTTAATCTGGGAGCTGGGCCACAAAATAGTGTACTAAGGGCTATTTGGAGAAGTTACCTGAAAGATAAGTGCTGGAAGTTCTGCAGCTGTTCTGTAGGGCAGATTCTGGTCACAGCTCAGAAGGCCAGAAGGCTGATAGAAGTCCTGCCTGTAAAGACCAGGATGGGGAGGTTTCTGCTGGGAAGAATGACTACATTGGTCATTGAGCTCCAGATGATGTGTGTTAGGGCTTGGTGGAAGGTTTGTTTGAATTGTGTTGTGTCCAGAGACCTTATCTGGGACTGAAATTAAGCATGGTGGATTTGTTAATCTTGCAAAAGAAATTTCAAAGCAGATGAATGTTGAGGCGGTGGCATGGCTATTTCTGGGGGCTTTTAGTCAGATTTATGTTGAGAAGAGCAAGGACACAACAGTATGATTTAAAATGTTTTTACTTTGGTCAGAAAGGAAACTCCAGTAAAGCAGCAGACTACAAAGATAGAGCTGAGATCTCCATGAAACAGGATGTACTGGTTGATACACTGTATAAGCTTGAGAAGTTTAGACATATGGTTAAGTGGCTCAGCAGAGAGTCAGTTTCTTAGTCCATAAAGATTCTCATCCAATAAAAAAAGACATACACAGAGTTCTACAATTCCAGCCCCAAGATAACTTGTTTATAATATAAAAGAGAGAGGCCCTGAGGGCATCACAAGAAGCAGCAAGTATTCATCCTTTGCAAAATTGAAAGACTTTACTTTGAAGAGAGAGTCAGAGTACCACTTTCCAGAAAAGAGGCAGTTTAGAGAATTTCTTCCTTAAAATCAGATTCAGAGTGCTCAGAGATCCAGGTACTCAACCGCTACAGCCAAGAAAGAACACCTGGCTACTGTTCCAACTGGTAGCAGATCTTGGCATTATTCAGTTGGCATTGGTTTTAGGTGCATGCTGAACGAAAGAGTTGTGAGGTTAAGAAGGCTTCCAACTAGATTTCAGAAGAGGCCTTGGAGGCCAGTTACTGCTCAGAGGGTGTGATGTAGAGAGTGAGAAGCCTAACATGCAGTGGAAATCCCAGAAGTTTGGAAAAGCCAGAAATGTAGATCATCTGAGAAAAACTGCAAGGAAGGAGCAAACCATGCCTGAGAGAGAAGCAATGAGAGCTACCACCAAATGTTACACAGAGATAGAGCCACACAGAGCTCACAATTTGCCTCAAATTGCTTTGAATGTTTCATATGGAACTATAGGACTTCATGTTTACCCTTTTGGATTTTGGGCTTGCTTTGATCCCAGTGGTTTGTAATCCCCCTTTCTTTGCACTTTTTGGAATGGTAATGTTTTACTTGTGCCATTGAATATTGGACGTGTTTAATTTTTCATTTGTAAAGGAGTTTGTAGCTAAGAGCTTGCCTTAGAACTTGGAACAGCGTTGGGAATTGGACTTCAGCAGTGCTGAAACTGTTAACCTTTGGTGACTCTTTAAAATGGGCTACACTGCTTTTTGCATAAAGAGACATGCATATGTCTTTAGAGTACCAAAGGTGGAATATTATGGTTGGTGTCTAGTTCTTCCGGCAAAGTTTCATGCAGTCATTGGCGTGGCTTCTGGAGTTTGTGATTATGATCCAGTGCTAAGATTATGGATGTGAGTGCTACAATCACCCTGGGGCGAGGACTCTGTATACAGTATAGGGAAGGGAGTGAAGCTTGCTAGTTAGCCACCTCAGCCACTGCTCCTCTCCTTGCCCTTTGCTCTTGTCCACCACCATGAACAGCTGCCCTCTGCCATGTACCACTCTGCCTTGGAGCCAGCCGAGTGGGAGCTGAAATCTCCACTAACTGTGAGCTAAGGTCTCATCAGCAAGAGTAAAGTAACTGAGACAATGACTTTCATGGGTCCAATGTTTAATATGAGGCTAGAATTTGATATGGAATATGGCGGTGGTATTACAGGTCCTTGTGTAATACAGCAGAAAAACAGCTTCTTAAAGAGAAAATAATCATGATTTCCAGAAAGAGTAGTCCCCAAGTGGAGAAATTTGTGGCTTCCAGTGCTGCTCTATCTCCTTTCCACGGTACCTGAGGAGATGCTGTCCATCAGTCCATCTATTCCTGGGGGCGATTAGAGAAGGTCCCATCAGACACCACCTCACAGCGGGCCATATTTACATGGGTCACTTCAAAAGGTGACCATTTCAAAGTCTCAAGCATATTATTTACCCAATTCAATAGGATTCTGGAAAATATAAATATTAGCCCCACCTAATAGTTTTCTCCAAAAATATCTCATTTGGAGGGTAACTAAAAACAAATCAATTAATCTCCCCAATTAGGGTCAATATTTTCATGGTCCTGCAGAGGTAAAAGCACGCCAAATTTCAGAGATTCCCTTGCAAACAAGGTGTAGAGAGTGAGGTGGAGATGCACGGTGCTGTCGGAAGGCGCGGCTGGTGCCTGCAACTTCCACAGTTCAGAATGAACTCAAAGCTGTGCCACTGCAAGTTAAAAATTCTTCAACTTTTGGCTTGACTCTGTGGTAAATGAAAAAGTCTGACTGTGCCCTAGATGGCAAGGGCTGCCCGAGGGTTAGAATCCAAGAGAAGAAAGCCAAACCCAGGGGAATGAAAAGTGATAATTTAGACTTCATCTCCAGCTGTATTCAGTTAACTGTGTAGAAAAGATGAGTAACATAGGGATTTCTATTTAGAAACATTTACATTTTCTTGAACTGTTAAGCTTCTGATTGGAATAATTATCTGAGTACATAAATAATTCTGTTAATTGTGTTATGTGACTTTAATAAGCCAAATTTCAAAACATAATTAATACTGTTGCATATTTTGCCTTTATTCTTTCAGAAAGAAAAGTTTTCTGTCTTTTTCTTTGTGGAAAAAGGCAAACATATTTTATAAAGAAAGCACTGATTAGCATCGGGATTGCACTGTTTGCTTTGCAGAACAGAGTCTCATTTTGGGGAAGCCAGCTTTCCCTTTATACTACAAAATGGATGATAATGCAAAAATACTTGTGCTTTAATGTGGGAAGGAAAAGCTTACTGTATGACAGAGGCAAAGAGAGAGCGCGTGTGTGCATGCATGCGTGTGCGTGCGTGTGTGTACATGTGTGTGTGTGTGTGTGTGTGTGTGTGTGTGTGTGTGTGCACATGTCTGGAGTTGCTAAGGAATCCAGAAACACAGCCTGGTATTTGAGATCCTCAGAAGTGAGGGGAAGCCGGGCGTGGTGGCGCACGCCTGTAATCTCAGCACTCGGGAGGCGGAGGCAGGAGGATCAGTGCGAGTTCGAGACCAGCCTGGGCTACAAAAGTGAGCTCAAGGCCAGCCTCAACTGCATAGTGAGACCCTGTCTCAAAAAGACAAAAAAAAAAAAAAGAAGTGAGGGGAGATGAATCCCTGGAATAGAAGTAATGTTACTTTGCATTTATTTTACTGTGGAAGCATACGCCTTCAAAACCAGATGCAAAATATGGTTAAATACACTCAGTGGTACAGTGCATAATGTAAAGTGTGCAGGTGTACACTGTAATTCAAACAGATTGTAACAAGAAAGTGGAAGGCAGGATTATAAGCATTTGGATTTCCTACCCATCAATAAATACCAATTATTGCATTCAGCCCACTGAACTTATTGTACATTTGTATTTACCTAAGGTAGGGAATGCTTTTATTTCTGGGACAATGGGAAAGCATGTAGCTTTGTGTCTAATAACAAGCTATTTTTTATACCAATCAAATTAAACGTATTTTGAAAGTAAAGATTTAAGATTTTCCTTAGCAGTTTACAATTCATGTTACAGTCAAAAGAATTGTTGGCTACTGTATCACCAAACAAAAGTGCCCAGAAAGCAGCCTGCAGCTGGGGGAGGCCCCATGGGAATCACAAATATACAGGCCTATGACCAGCTATTAGGGAACTAAGAGGAGAATTTAATTAATGATTGTGGAGAGTTTGCTAGAATTTGTATGTCATGGTGAATTGGTAGAGACTTTTAGACAGTCATTTTGAACATGTGTCACAAATCAGGACAGATGTTCTGAAATTTAGGTACTAAATTCTATTTGCTTCTACATTAGCCATTAGTACAAGGATAAAGCCTTGCTCATCCGGGATGAATATCAGCTAGGGTTTAATTAAGGACAATTGCATAGTGGTTGTACCGGTTTACATTGCCACCAGCAGCGTAGAAGGGTTCCTTTATGGAAATCAGTATAACGACCGTTCAAAACACTAGAACTAGAAACTCCATTAGGCCCAGCTGAACTCCTTGAAGAATCGTCCCCAAAGACGCGACAGCATCACTGCCCCATGGCTCATGTGTATGCATGCTTACAGCAGCGCAGCTCACAGCAGCTACATCTTCGAAGGACCCCGTGCCGTGTGCCTCGCGCCATGTGAATGGATAAAGATACTGTGATGTGTCCACATAACGGAGCACAGATCGGGCCCAAAGCAATGCACACTTGAGTTAGCTGTAGGAAAATGGGTGCACCTGTGACCCTAAGGTTAGGGGAGATAAATCTGACACATGTTTTGCCATGTTCGATGAATCGGAAATATCGTTGAAGAGCAAAGTATAAGGTAGAAAATCAGATGGACTTTTCTCAGAGGGGAAGAAGATCACACGTTGGAGTAAGAGACAGAGAGGAGATGCAAAGCTATGTGTGTGTGTATGTGTGAAGCTGTGTGATGTCCGCGCACCATCGCCACACAGCAAAGAAAGTGTGGCACACTGCACACACGGACTAGTAGAAATGCAAATTCTAAAAGCCGAAGAAATCGCTGTGAACTTTTTTCCCAACTGATCTTCTGTCAGTCAGCTAGCACTCAAAGATTACCAGTGCATCTCAGCGTGATTAAACAGCTTGGAGGGTAGTTCCACATGTTCACTTGTCTGTCTGCCTGTCTGTCTGTCTGTCTGTCTGTCTGTCTGTCTGTATTTGGCACAGGGTCTCACTATGCAGTCTGGAGTGATGCTTCTGTTTTCAGCCTCCCCAGCACTGGGGTTACAGGAGCACATCACCACAGCCCAGTCTCGGTGGCTGCGCTGTGCATCCATGAGTGGGCCCGGCATGGCTAGTGGTGCTGGGGATCAAACCCCAGTCCCTGCGCTAGCCAAAGCAGATGCTTAGTCCGCTGAGCCATCTTGCTAGCCCCCTTAAGTTTATTTTTTTATTTTTTTAATTTTTATTTATTATTTTTATTCTTGTTTCAGAACCATTGTTTGTTTATTCACTCATTTTTATGGCCGGCTCAGCCCATCCCAAGGTCAGGGCTGGCGCAGCATGTGGTGCCGGGGATCGAACCGCAGTCCCTGAAGCCGCCCAAGCTTCCCCAAGCAAGGGCTTTAGACCACTGAGCCATCCCGCCGGGCCCTAGCCCCCTTAAGTTTAGAACTACACAATTTTCATTATTTACAAATAGTCCTCCTGTGCAATAATAATAGGCGTGGGTGTTGGAACTCCCTGCAGCTGCAGCCGTTCCTCTTGTGTCCCTACGTTTTGCTAGCAGTCCAGGCATCCCATGTTTGCTCTTCCTTGTTCTTTCTTCGTGAATTTTTTACACGGTTACACTCATGACAGGGCGAAGACTTTGCTGCTTCATGAAATACTTCCTAGAAAATAGCCAGCCAAGAAGGTTGGTGAGTAATAAAAAGATGTTAGAAAGCAGCAGTTCTCATAGCTTTAGAGGTGAATTTGGCCTGATATTCCTGGAACCGTTGAAAATCTGGAGAGACCGCTTAGATGTTTTTCTTATTCTGCATTACTGAATTTTTAAGGGAAAAATTATGGGTTATAGTAGTGTTCTTAACTTTGAATATTCTTGAAAGTCTCAGAGGGTGTCCCTTGGGAAAGCAAGGCTTTCCTCTAACAGAATTAGATTTATGGGACACTTGCAGTTTGCATGAAGCTTTGAAATTCACAGTTAATGAGCTAGCCGTGGTGGTGGCCCATACCAATGAGGATATCAGACAAAATGAAGCCCAAACTCCCACTGCAGCTGGGGGTGGGTCTAACTTCATGATGATGTCAGAACAAGAGACAGTGACGCGTCATACGTTTATATGAATCTTTTCAGGAGAAGTGGAGTTAAGACTACTCCTGAAGATTTTAAGTAAACACACAAATATGCAGAACTCAAATAACAAAGCAGGAAGAGAAAAGACACAGGTGTTATGGAATCGCTGTGTGATGACCAGGGATGGCTGGTGTTAGGGAAGTATCAGCATCTTTCTGCAGAGCCACCCCATGTGACATCACGCTGGGAGGGGCAGGACACAGAGGACCTGTCTGATGTCATGATAGGGCTCCGTACACAGGAGAAGCAGTTCCATCTACATTGTAATCGTACTGATCAGAGTCTCTCTTTCTCATATATATATGATATATATGATATATATATATATATATATATGATATATATGATATATTATATATCACCTTCAGTTTTAGTGTTTAATGTTTCCATTCTGAAGTTAAAGAAGAGCAAAGAGATTATGAGAAGTAAAACTCTTCAGATATGTAACCGTCTCAGTTACTTTTCATTCATTGCTGGTACAAAATATCCGACGCCCAAAATGAAGGAAAGGTTTATTTAGCTCACGGGGTGGAGCTTTCAATCTATACTCACTGGCTCTCAGGCAGAGTGCCATATCAGAGTGCCATATGGCAGAAAGCAGCCATTAATGACAGCATAAAACAGCAAAGAGCAAAGGGAAAGGCAGCAACTGGGGCTTCTAGCCAGCTTCTCTCCCCTCCTTGTATTTAAACCAGCTGCCCTGGGGCTGTGGGTGTAGAACTCACTCAATGTCCATGCTCTCCTCTTGCAGAGAATGACGGTGTTTACAAACTAAGAATCCTGGTTCTCTGCTGCGTCATAAATAAGAAATAAAAGGTAACTCTTGGCAAAGGAAAGTAAAAAATATGTGGGAAAAGGGTTTACTTTCTAAGTTCACAGAGATTCCATAAGTATTTAAAGTGATAAAGTATGCACAACACCAGATACCTAGTAAATCTTACCAATCATAGAAGTTTCTATTGCCAATCTTACGACAGTTAATCTTACATACCTGTCTCTGTGCTGTGTTTCATTCCAAACCATCTATATTCATCTTTGAGGTTGAGCGTTGTATGTATATCATACACACACATCATAATTCAGATTGGCCATTTGCAGGTGCTCAGCAGCCACATGGTACAGTTTATACAGCAAGCAGTGCAGAATATAAGAGAGAATGAACAAACGTGAAGGTAAAGGACTGTGCTTTCTAATTTGGTGTGTTCAACCATCTGTAAGCAGATAAGGTGAGATTTTTCTGCATAAGTCATAAATAAGAAGAACTGCAAACCTAACACAAGTGACCTTTTCTTTCTTCTTCAGATTGTTCTTGCTTTAAGTCACAGCTAGTGGTAACTTACACTATTATGCAAAAGCCTACGATTGCTCAGAACCACCTGCCTCTCACCAACATCAATTATTTCAGGTATTCCAGTTTAGCTATTTTAAGGGTTGCACTGATTAGCTAAAGTCACAGTCCAGACAAAAGCCTGGATTTTTGATGATCCAAGGAGATGCGTGTAACAAAGCATTTTGCCAACCAAGAAGCACTGCCTGAGAGAAGTCAATAGTCAAAATTATTAATTACACAAAAGTTCATTGGTTCTCTCACTTAAAATAATGTTCTTTCCTTCCTTCTAAGTGGATTTTCCCTTTATAGGTTATTAACGGAAATCAGGCAAATCCTCTTGTGTCTTAAACCCTTCTTTGTGCAAAAATAGTCACTTCCGTTAGAACATCACAAAAAGTTCTATTGGAAAACTTCATTATGAGATAAAAGAGTAATCTTTTGTTTAATGTAAAGGTCTATAAAATCACCTACTTTTCCCTCTTCAAATAAAATGATGACTGCTTTTGACTGTGTGTGGTACTAGTTTGGTATTATCTGTATCACAAAATATTACAAGTTGGTAGAATGTTCTAATGAGAACATGTTTGAATTGAAAAGTCATGCTGTAGACTTATCAGAAAAAAAAAAAACCATGATTAATTGTGGTGACTTCTTCAGTTAGGATGTAAATAGTTGGACCTCAGATCAGGCCCATTTGGGAGTTCAAAGTGACATTATTACTTCCTCATAAAGTCTTAGTCTAAGCCACTCCATTTTTGGAATTAATTTGACTAGCATATTTAAATATTGGAAAAATATACCCTACATCACTCTAGGGTCCTTTTTCACTGAGTTAAATGAAATAGCTGTCATTATTAGTAAATAGTTCATACTTAGGGAAAACACTAAATGAGCAATTGAGTGATGTAAAGAAGAGGTGAGGAGAAAAAGAGATTTCTCTGAAATCCTGCTAGAAATTTTTTGACATGTTCTGCTTACTGGTCTCTCTCTTCTTTCCATTTTTATGATCATCTTGTCAAAATGGCCATTAGGGGCAATGGGCAGAGAACCATCTTGAATAAAACTGAATTCTATCATGGGACAGTCTAAAGGAGTTTTTGGCTTCTGCGCTGCTGCAGAAAGTGACATTGATTACAAACAACCTTAGATTGGGGAGAATTTGTCTGAGATTCCATGGCTGCTTTTGCGGCACTGACTCACAGGTCAGTGCAGTGTTTGTGCACTACGGTTTACACTGGCAGCAGCTCTAGGCCCTGACTTGTATAGATATACAGATGAATACCTGCTGCCACGGTGGTACGTGTACATGTGCATTTTTAGAAAGACAATCCAACCAGGAAATTCCTAATTTTAAAGAGAGAATGGCGATGATATCTTACTTTTATGACCTTTTATAATGGAGAGCTGCTTAATGGCTTTCTTTAGTTCATTCCATTCTTTTCTATGCTAGGATTGATTAATGTTGAATGTTGATTGCTAAATTATAAAAAGAAGCATGAGATATTGCTGGTTTTGCTTTTACTTTGTGAACACTATTTGTCCAACAGAGAAAAAAATTGGAAGCTGTAGTAAATTGACACCAAACTAAACGTCTTGAAAAGGAGGTGTTTTGATAGGCCAGATGGTTTCCTCCAGCAATAGAAAAAGTGTGTCTTACAGATCACAAGGTGAAACGGTAAACATTGCACTACAAGCTGCGCCGCTGCTGTTCTTCGGCGCACTGTTTTCTTAGTACAAATTCAAAACTGACTTAGAACATGAAGCCAAACTAACCAGTGCCCTGCAAAAGTTTTAATTTGAAAACTGTTGAAGTTTTCTTTAGGTAGGGGTTCAGTGTCTGTCATGGTCTGTAACCTCAAAATATGTTTCCAGAATCTGGTATATGATGGTGTTAGCATCACTTGGGATGTTGGAGAAATATATATTCCTGAAATATAGGGTGGGATTGAAACATATGGTGAATGTTTAATTAAAAAGAAAAACGCACTATTCCTGGAAAAGTTGATTTGCTGATAATGATGGAATAAGTATGTTTAAAGCAAGGAAGAATTTTAAGAGGGACTATAGCAATGTGTCTTACTGAAGTACTCTTATTTAAAGTTTAAACATTTACAATAGTATTGATCATTTCTTCTTGGTCAAATATTTATGGAAATTTCTGTGAAATAAGACCATCAGGTTGTCTCTTCTTCTACCTCATCCATCAGATCTAGAACCATGTGACGGCTGGCTTTTCCACAGAGTCAAAATGACCACAAAAGGCAAACACTTTTTTTTTTTTAATGTTTTTTATTTATTATTTTTATTCTTGTTTCAGAACCTTTGTTTATCCACTCATTTTTATGGCTGTCTCAGCCCACCCCAAGGTCAGGGCTGGCGCAGCATGTGGGTCCGGGGATTGAACCGCAGTCCCTGAAGCCGCCCAAGCTTCCCCAAGCAGGGGCTTTAGACCACTGAGCCATCCCACTGGGCCCCCTGGGCAAACACTTTTAATCAATTTAATAATCAGGCACTCAACTCGAGACGCTCAGGAGAGAGAACTTCCAAAACTGCTTCAGCAATGGCAAGAAGAGGGCCAGCCAGATAGCTCAGCAGATGAAAGCTCCTGCGTAGGCAGACACAGGCACTAGGGTACGATCCCCAGTGCTGGCTCTGCCCCAAGGGTGCCCTGAGATGGTGCCTGAGATTGGGCGTGGTGGTGAGGGCCTGTAATCCCAGCGCTTGGGAGGCTGAAAACAGGAGGATCTCTATGAGTTCAATCTGTGTGGTGAGACCCTGTACACCCTGCACTAAATGCATTTTTAAAAATAGCAGGAATGAGAAAAGGAAAGAAGGAAAGTGGCAAGAATGATGATGTGCTCCATGTACAGGGGGATTTCGGGGGTGACTTACAGTGACGTGTCTTCTACTGTAGTAAGTGTTGCATGTTTAATCATCAGCTGTATCTTTTGATCACAGCGTGCACATTTACTCTGTGGGTTCAGGCAATTTCAGTGGGAAAATGTCTTGTGGCTCTCAGAACATTACCAAAGTAATAAGCTGCCACAACTTTTCAGCAAGAGTTGCTTGAAAAGAAAAGAGGTGATACAGTTTTAACATAGCAGAACTTGATTTCATAGGAAAATTATTGGTGAATTGTAATTCACTGATTTTTTTGAAATGCAGTCTTACATGTTTCATTATGAATATTATGAACATTCCTCAAATTACCAGCAATTAATTTATAAATAATTCATGATTTAAATGCAGCAATGCCTTGATTCCCAAACACTTCCGTTAGAAAAACAATCTGTGAACAGAAGCTTCTGGCAAAGTTTTGTTTCTGTCTGTCAACTGCATCAGGTGACAGACACAGCACTCGTCACCTTCCCCAGAATTGTGGAACAACTGAAGTGCGTGAACCAGGTACCGCTGCAGTTACCACGATTTGCCATTCTTGCTTTCTTATTTTCTTTTTTTTAAACTTGTAATAGTATGTTTTATTTTTTATTTATTTTATTTTTTAATTAATTTAATAGTTTTATTGTTTAAATTTAACAATGGTTTATATTACATATTTTCATCATCAGATCAGTTTAGATTAATACATATAGGTATATAAGATTGGTCATACAATTAAACATTAACCCTTTTAAATCAACATTACTTTTTTTTTTCTTTTCCCCTTTCTTTTTTTTGAAAGTTGACATATTGCATATTGTCCTCACAATCGTTCTACAGAGTACAGTGTGTGAGCATGACCCACCTCCCTATTGATGTTGCTTAGAAAAAAAAAGGAAAAGAATGTACTTCTCTTTGGACTAAGAGGAAGCAGATGCATACACAGTCAAATGTTCTTCAATTGCAGTGGGCCACCAGTGAAGCTTGTAATGTTGGAGGCTATTGAATCTAAGCCTCCTAAAGCTTATCTCACCAATCTAGCTCTGTGTTTCATGCACTGTAATTAAGCATTTTTTTTTCATTGTCTCCGCTACCAGCATTTCTAAGCCCCTTCACATTCTAAACGTTCAGAACACATTCCAAGCATCCTCCTTCCTTCTATACTCTTTCCTTTTTAAACCTCCAGCTATAGCACCAGGCTTGTTTTCTGATTCATTAAGGCACCTCTCTGTCACTCCTCCTTCGATCAGAGATGAATGCAAGATCTGCTTGCCCAACAAGACTGGATACACTGAATCAGATGTGTCTTGGTTGAGGGAAAGGTTTCCCCATCTTCCTGTTGGTAAGAATTCAGACACATTGTGCTGAGCTCTTGTTGCTAGGTTTCTTGTGATCATGAGAATTAGAGAGCAGACAAATCTGACATGCTAGGAGTGGGCAACTAAGCATGTAATGTGAGGCCTTCAAAAATATTCCTTGTATTAAAATTAAATCACATTAAAATAACTACTGTGCAAGTGTCTGGAAAAGCACACAGATGGTTCAGAATGGTTTCTGAGAGACATCCTTTTAGCTATTATTCTTGATACTGAGACAAACTGCCTGTCACCCAAAGTTAAAGGGCAAATGGTTTATTAACTCCCAGGTTGGAAAGGCGTCAGCATGTGATCGGCTTGCCCCAAAGCAGGCCAGCACATGGGAGAGGGGTGACAGCTGAAGACAAGGGTAAACAGTGAAAGCAACAAGAGAGAAAGGGAAAAGGCCAGCTTCTTTCTGTCACTTATTGTACACAGGCCATCCACCCTAGAGGTCGTGTAGCGCTCATACTGTTAATCCCAGCCCCGGAATGAAAAAGTCACAAGCTGTAGATTTAGTCACCTTTGAATACCTCACCTCTCATAGCTGCATGAGACTTTGGGGAAACGTGGCACAAGCCATTCCATTATCCAAAGCTTTAGACTCAACAGTGGAAAAGCAACCTCTTTTATAGGCTGGAGATTTCTTGTATAATCTGTGCTTGATAATACATTAAAACAATATGAAATAAGGTGTTACATAGCTTCATTTTTAAAACTGACACTATTGAGGTTTGATTAATGGGGAAAAACAGTATAGATTGAATGTTTACAACATCACAATTTGAGGAAATAACTATACATACACAGGCCCATCACTGTAATTAATGCCTCGAGTAAATATACCCTTATCTCCCAAAGTTTACTCCCACCCTTTTATTATCATTAACATTTTTGTATTTGTGCTAAGAACACTTACCATGTGATCTGTAATCTTGGAAACTTTCAAGTAAACAATAGGGTATTGCTGGCTATAGGCTTGACATTGCTGTAGAGCTCCACAACTCGCTCACCTTAAGAAGACCCCTTGACCACTATCTCTGAGATTTCTCCTGCTCTAGCTCCCGTGGTCTGTCTTTCCTTGTCTATTTCTATGGGCTGCGCAACTTTAGAATCAAATATAAATGAGATCATTCAGTATTTCTTTCCCTGTGTTTGGTCTTTCACTTAGTATAATATTCTCTAGGTCCACTCACATTGCTTCACATTGTACAGTCTCCCTATATGAAGTCTGAAAAATATTTCACTGCATGATTTCCATATCTGTCCACCTACAGATGAAGACTCCAGCTGTTTCTACATCTTGGTGAATCACGGTGCCGTTATCATGGAAGAGGGGGATTTCTCTGCGGTCCCAGTTTCAATTCCTTTAGAGAAATATTTGGAAATGAGACTACTGGATTATGTGGTGGCTCCATTTTAATTTTTAAAGGAATGTCCATTCTCTTCTCTGTAACAGTTGCACCATTTTGCACTCTTACCTATCGTATGCTGAACTTTCTCTGTTGCCATTGGTATTCTTGCCACAAATTTGTTTTGCTTTCATCTTTGTCACCCTGACAGGTGTGACATGTTGTCTCTCCTTGTGACGTCATCTACATTTCCACTTTTTTAAAGTAATGTTGGGCCTTTTTCAATATACCCACTGGTGACTTGAATATCTTCTTTTGAATAATATCTATTTGGGTCTTCTGCTTATTTTTACTTACTTTTTTTCTGCTTATTTTTAAATTGGGTTGTTTGGATGTTTTGTTATTGAATTTTATATGGTCTTCATAAATTTTGAGTGCCCAGTGTCAGTTACATGGCTGGTAAGATTTCCTCCCAGTCTGTCACTTGCCTCTGTGTTCTTTTGATGCTGCCTTTGCTCAGGAGTTTCCCAGATGACATAGTTCTTTTTATTTTTGCTTTTATTGATATAATTTGGGGGCCATATACAGAAGCTCACTTTATCACTCATGTCAAGAAAATGCTCACCTATATTTATTTTCCTTTAAGAGTTTTATATCTCCAACTTTTAGGTTTAAGTCTTCAGTTCACTTTTAGTTGGCTTGTGTGTATGGTACAAGGTGGGTCAATTTAATACTTTTGCATATATTTTTCTTATATAATTTATTGAAGTGTCAAATATATTTTATATTCTTTTTTAGCTATGTCTTTTATTTTTCATTTTTAAGGACCACAAAATATTGATAGAAAAAGCAGCATTAGAAATGATATAAGATTTCACTAAACACAGTAATAGCAACTCAACAATGGTTTAGTTGCTGTATTTTATGATGCTATCTTCAAATTAGTAGTTCAGATTACCATATGTAATATAAACAGGTAATATTTGATTAAATAAAAAAAAAAAAAGAAGAAATCAAAGGCTGGCAAGACAGCTCAATGGACTAAACACCTCCTTTGGAAAGTGCAGGGACCAGGGTTCGATCTCTGGTCTCACACGCTGTGCCAGCCCAGTCCCCAGGGTGCACTGAGCCAGCAACAGAGTCCAGGCATTGGCGCACATGCCTGTAGCCCCAGGGCTGGGAGGGTGAAAACAAGGAGGGTCACTGGGAGTCTGATCTGCATAGAGTGAGATCCTGTGTCAAATGCACAAATGAAAAAAGAAAACAAAACAAAACAGCATCAAGGAAGTTATAAGAAAATCAAAAGAACAAAAAATAAGAATAAAAAGAAAAAAATAAGCATTAACTGCTTCTATGAAAAGACCAGCCGGGCGTGGTGGCTCACGCCTGTAATCCCAGAACTCGGGAGGCTGAGGCAGGAGGATTGGTGGGAGTTCGAGACCAGCCTGGGCTACCAAAGTGAGCTCAGGACCAGCCTGAACTGCATAGCGAGACCCTGTCTCAAAAAGACAAAAAAAAAAGACCAGCAAAAATTGACATTCCAGTTATCCAAATATTCTGCAGATATACCTAAATATATCTTCTCCGTTTTTTTTTTTTTTTTTTTTTTTTTTTTTTTTTTTTTTTTTTTGGCTTTTTGAGACAGGGTCTCATATGCAGTTCAGGCTGGCCTTGAGCTTACTTTTGTAGCTCAGGCTGGTCTCGAACTCGCACTGATCCTCCTGCCTCAGCCTCCCGAGTGCTGGGATTAGAGGCGTGCGCCATCACACCCGGCACTTCTCCATTTCTTTCATTAAGCTTTTTCATCTTCCCATTAAACATTTCATCTTTCTTTCACAATATCCGTTGTACCCTTTAGATTTTCATTACTCTTTCAGGCTCGCAAGATAGCAATATATTACAACATTTGCATATGTGGACCTGCTTTATTTCAGCACTCTAGCTGCATCCATTTATCCATAAAAGCCTTGAATTTATCTTTTTTATAGTTGAATAATACTCCACTGTGTAAAAATACTGTCTATTTTTCATCTGTTCCTCAGCTGATGGACACTTGGGTTGTTTCCAAGACTGAACTATGGCAAACTGCACTGTTATACACATGGGTACGTGTGTGTTGCTATGGCATTATCATTTCAATTCTTTCGGAAAAACACCTAGGTGGGCAATAGCTGGCTTGAATGGGACCTCCACTCCTAGCTTTTTGAGGACTCTCCATACTGATTTCTATCATTGTTGTACCAGCGCAGAGTCCTTCCAATGATGGAGAAGGGTTCTGTTTTCCCCACAGCCTCTCCACCACTGGTTATTGGCTGACTTCTTGATGATAGCCATTCTTTTTGGCATAAGATGGTATATCTCAGCACTGCTTTAATTTGCATAATTAATGATGTTGAACATTTTTTCACATATTCATTTGTCATTTGTATCTCTTCATTTATGAGGTCTGTATTCATCACAGATTCTCATTTTTGGATTCGATCTTTGAATTTTGGTGGTCTGATATTTTCAAATTACTTATATGTTCTGGATACGAGTCCTTTGTCTGATGGAGAGTCAGCCATTATTGTCTGCCACTTGGTTTCTTTTTACTCTGTGGGTGATTTCTTTTGATCTTCAGAGACTTTTAAAAAAGATGAGATCCCAGTTGTTGGTTCTTTGAGGTATTCTCATGCAGTTTGATTGCTGTTCATAAGCTCTTCACCTACCCTACATCCTTAGGGTTTCTACCTACTTTCCCTTCCAGAAGAATGAGAACTTCATTTTTATATATTTTATATTCTTGACATCTTTTCAACAATTAGTTTACAGTATATGCATCAGTTTCTTTCTTTTGCTTTCTATCCTGTCCCACTGATCCACATGCTTTTTCAATATCAGCATCATACTCCTTTGATTACTACAATTTTGCAAAGCAGTTGAAAACCAGAAATTGTGATACTTCTAGATTTATTCTTTCACAAAACTGATTTAGCTATTTAGGGTCCTTTAGGAGTCCAACTGAATATTAGAGTATTTTTTATTCCTCAGCAAAATGTCTTTGAAACTTTTAAAGGGACGCTCTGAATCTTAGATCACTTTGGGTAGTGTGACTGTTAAACACTATGTTACTAACTCATAATCACAAATAGTGTTCTATCTATTTCCTTTTTCATATAGTTCATTGTTAATATAAATAAATGAATGTATTATTGTGATGCTGAGTCCTCCAAGTATACTGAATTCTTCTAATAGTTTCTGAAAAGAGTCTTTGTGATTTTCCGTATGAAAGATTATACCAGTTGCAAGCACAGTTTTTCTTTTTCTCTTCAGTGTGCATGCCTTCTTGTTCCTATGTAATTGCTCTGGCTGGGACTTTCAGTACTGTGCATTAGAACAGAATAAGAGCAGCCACAGTAGGCACTCACTTCTTATTCCTGAGCTAAAAGGAAAAGTTTGGATCATTTTGCTCTTGAGTGAAGCTGTGGGTCAGCCATCCACATGTGGGCTCTATGATGTTGAATATTCTTTTTATACCAAATTCATGATTTTTTGATTTACCATGAATGGCTATTCAATTTCTTTCTAGTACTTTTCTGCTTTCATTGCTGTAATATTTTATCATATCAGCATTTACTCTTCTATTAATGTATTGTGTTTATTTACTGATTGGCAAATTAGGACATCCTTGCATTCCACAACAATGTGATAAGTCACATTTGATGAATCACATTTCGTCATTGCTTGTGACACTTTCACAGCTACATATAGGTAAATCATATGTATAATGCATATAGCTTATTCAAGATTTTTGTATTCATATTCATCAGAAATATTGAAATGTAGTAGTTTTCTTATGGTATTTTTATCTAGATTTGATATCTAGGTTATCCTGGCATCATAAAGTAAGTTTAGATGTGTTCATATTGCTTTAATTTTTGGAAGTGTTTAAGAAAGACTGATGCTCGATCTTCCTTAAATGTTTTGTACAACTTGCCAGTGAATCTATTAAGTCCTGGACTTTTTTCCTTTTTTATTTTTTATTTTATTTTATTTATTTATTTATTTATTTATTTATTTATTTATTTTTTGATACTGGAAATCAAACTCAGAACCTTGTGTTGGCCAGGCGAACATAAGTCCATCCCCAGCCTCTAGACTTTCCTTTGATAGGAAGTTTTTGATTAACAATTCAACCTGAATTTTCTATTAGGTTTTTGAGAGCGGGTCTTTTTATGTAGTTCCTATTGGCATTGAACTCAGTGTTTAACCCTAGCTGGCTTGGAACTCACAGAGATCTACTTGTCTCAGCCTCCTGAGTGCTAGAATCACAGTCATGTACCACGACTCCCAGCTCACATCACTTCAGAGTTTCTATTTTCTTTGTGACCAAATTGGAGCAGGTAATGTAGTCTGGAAATTTATACATTTCTTCCAAGTTTTCCAAATCATTGGCATCACTACTTATTGCATCTCATTAGGATACTTTGGTGTGCTATCCGATATAAAATTAACTTGTCTTTTATTTAAAAGTTTTTTCATTTTCATATTTTATCTGGATAACTTGTTTGTTGGTTTCATTTGTCTTTTAAAAATTCTAGTATCATCAGACTTTTCTATTCTCTCTTATCTAATTCAGTTCAAATTTCCCATTTTTTACTTGAAGATTATTTTGTTATTCTTCTTCTAACTCTTTGAGGTATAAAGTTAGGTTGTATACTTGAAAACTATCTTTCATTCTATAGACATTTATTGCTAAAAACCTGCCTCTTGAAACTGGCTTTATGGTGTTCCTTCGCTTTTACTATGCTGTATTTCATAATCATGTGTCTCCAAGTGCCTTTACCGTCACTACTGATTTCAGCTTTGATTGATTAGTTGGTTAAGAATGCTTTGTTTAATTTTCTCTATCTTTTTGCAGTTTCACACCGGATGATTGACAAAAACACTAAAATTTTTCAGTCTTTTTCATTTGTCAAAATTTGTTTTGTAGCACAACCTATGAGGCTTGCATCTTGTGCATGGCTGTCAGGCCCACTTCCTTGCTTTATGAGATCAGTCCAGCCCACTGTTTCTTCATTGATTTGATGTCCAGCTGAACAATGTAGTGCTGAAGTCCCCTTCTAACTGTGTGCAGCAGTCCAGCAGTCCATACCTTCAGGAGGAAGTGGCTAAGGGCCAGTAAATTGGAAGACAGACTGGGCGAATAAGGAAACCTGGTCTCAGAGTAAGACAGTGTTAAAGTAGGGGTGGGAAGTAGCTCAGGGTGGAGCTACTAATGGCCCAGCGTCTCATAAGGATAGCCCTCAGTGCTGCAAATCATGAAACAAAATTCCTTATGATTACAGTAATCCTGTCTATCCTTCATTTCTGTTGATACTTGCTTTATGGATTTAAGTGCCCTGAGGTGGGATGGGTGGGATGGATATATATGTATATATGTGTATAGTTTTTATAGACTTTGGATGAACTGACCTCTTTTTCATTATACCGTACAATGAACACTTCGGTGTCACTAGTAGGTTTTTACTTCAATCTCTATTGTTTGAGTATTACCACTTCTGCTCTCTCACTTAGTTACTATTCCAATAAAATCTGTTTTCTTTCTTTTACTTTCAGCCTATATTTATCCTGGAAATTAAAGTCAGTTCCTTTTTTTCCTGTTCTTTTGTGTTCCTATTTGATTTGATATTTTTCGGAGATAGGCTTTCATTCCTTTACGTGTCGTTCAGGTGTCAGGTATTTGTCATTCCTATGAGGTTCGTCTAACACGTCACGTGATAATTTCTTGTACTAAACTCATGCTGATTACTGTCCATCACCAAGGCAAGTTGGAAGCTTCTACCTCTCTCCTGAAACAAATATTGTTACTGGTGTTGCTGTTTACATGTGTGTCCATTAACAAATTATTGTCCTTAGAATTATTTTTAATCCTTTCATCATTCAACTTTTGCACGAGAGTTAATTATTTTGTGTACATTCCTGGTGGTAGCCAAATGCACTGAGTTTAGCTCTATCTTACTCTTGCCAGGGAAGTTTATACTCTCATGTTGCTAAGTGATATCTCTTCATTTTAACCCGAAGAACTCCCTTTCACCTTTCCAATAATGTAGATGTAGAGTTGATGGACACTCTCAGCTTTTGTTTATCTGGTAAAGCAAAATTTTTTCATTTCTGAAAAGTCATCTCTTCCAGTAAAATACGATTGGTTAGCAGATTTTTTTCTCTCCTTGCAGCGCTTTGAATATATCATTTCACTGTCAGCTGGCTGGTGAAGTTTCTACTGATAAATCCACTAATTCTCTCATGGAGTTTCTTCTTTACACCAAGAGTCTTTTTTTTTTTTTTTTTTTTTTTTTTTTTTTTTTTTTTTTTTTTTTTTTTTTTTTCTGTTTCTTAAGCGCCTTCTTTATCACATATTAACTTTTCCATTGATCTTAACCACTGAGTTAAAACTCCATCAATAATTATCCAGTCAATCTTCAAGTAAGCAGATTTTTCCTGCCTCACACTGATAAAAGGATCGCGTTTGACTATGTGTTGTGCCACTGTGAAATTCATACATCTGCTGAGAGAGCAGCCCTCCTGCACAAGATGCACTGAGATGCAGGTGAAGAACTTGTGACTGGGCGCAAACAGAGCAGGGCTTATAAGGGAGACGTGACTTGTGCTTTCTTTTTAGATTGTAGAAAGCATTATATGAAATATAAGTAGAATAAATGAACAGTGTGCTTTATAAGTAGACACTTCATGAGCCATGGCTTTGAAAAAATTATTTTTTTCAGCTAAAGTTATCAGGAATATAAATTAATTAGATAAGACCATAAGTAACCTTCTTTCCTCCTGCAGAAACAGATTTCTTGGTACAAACCAAGCCCAGTAGGGCTAGGTGACTAAGGCCTAGGTGGAAGAGCAGCATAACTCCTTAATGACAATAATTGCAAGAAGACCGTGAACATTTTTTGTGTTAAGATAGCAATGGTACTAATAAAAATGACAATCTTCAAAATGTTCTTGTAGGCAGTGGCTTTTGTATGGAAATGGACATTGGCAGGTTTTTTTTTAATTATTCATGACCCAAGAAGATCAAACTACCTATTATTAATATGCCAGTGTACTCAAAACTCTAGTCTATTCCTGTATTCCACAAAACTCATACCACAGCATCACTGTGGTCAGTGGGGCCAGCAGGAACTTTCCATGGCATATTGCTCTCTTATACACTTTCATTTTGGCTGTTCATCCACAGCATAAGACCCATTTTATGGTTTAAGCATCATCTGCAATCTAGTAAGATCCAGAAACATTTTACATCATAGCCCAGCTATGTGTTGTCAGGCTCTTATAAGATTGGAGCACTTAACTGGAGCCTTAACCTCCTCCCACAAAATTGTCTAGAAAAATCTCTGGCCCTCTCTCTGATGGCATCTGTATCAAGCATACTTGTACGTTTACTACTAAGCTAAGTATGTTACATCCTATAAAAGCTCCTAGCACACAGCCAAAATCCTAAGAGAGAACTGAAAATGTAATAGAACTCTTTTTAGAATTAAACCACTCTTTACTATATCAAATCTTCTTTCAAAATAAGCCACTGATATGCAATACACCGCTTCATCTCTGGTTTCAAGAAGGCTTTTCCTCCCCATTAACTTGACATAGAAAACATCAATCTTAGGGTTTGAATAAATATTGTGCTCTGTTGCTTGGCTTACCGTCTGTTTATAATCACCACATATCTTTTCGATCTTGTCAGACATGAACAATGGATACTAATGCACACTGTGAGGAGCACAGGCTGCAGAGTCACGTGTCTTTCCAGTTGAAAAAAGGGAGGATGTTCACTCTGAAGTGAGTCCTAGATTCAAATGGCAGGGAGGCTGGGGGTCCTTTTCAGGCTTCACTGGAAGAAATTTAGGAAAGACAAGATTCTGGGATTTGAAATTGTCACAGAGTCAAAATTGACAGACAATGGGATGGTAAATGGAGCGGGGGCCTTACCGTTCATCTGATGCTTCATTGTGTCTAGATAAACTTTTCACTCCTGACACACAGTCTAGTTTAATAATAATTAAAAGTTCAGAGTGGACACCCCGTATCCTCTGTTCAATCCCGGGATTTGCACTGTGCAACCATTTCAGATATGAATTTTGCTGAATATAGTATTATAGTATTAAATTTTAATTTAGCAAAAGAACTACATATTACAGAACTATATTGTCATAAGTTAACGTGGAAGCTGAACTTCTGAAAAACTATGCCCTTCCCAAGATGGCATAGCAGTGATAACAAGGCTGAAGTCAGTAGCCTTGATTTTTTCTTATTCTGAGTTTTCTGTTGCATCTTGATTGTGAGTTGACAAAGAAGACTCACATGGATTAATCCAAAAGGACATAGTGCACCCCAGGGGGGCAAAGTTGAAATCCCAGTAGCGTCAGAACCTGCCTACTATAGCTCCAATGTGATGGCGCTGCTCTTTGTAACAGGAAATACAAGTAAAACCACAGTCTTTTTGTTTATTTCTATTTGATTCATAGTGAGACCCTTTTAGATTCTTTTCAGTTGAAACAGTCGTTACAGTTTCCCCAGAAGTTTATTCCGTTATTCCTTTTCAAAATGCATAGATTACTTTCTATGCAAGTGTGTGCTCTGGAGAGGGACCGTGTCTGACTAAAAAAGAAAAGTTTAAGGCAGAATGGGAGAATCCAGAAGAACCTGAGGGGAGCTGTGTCCCCCGAGACTCTTGTGGCCAATATGGAGAACATGTGCTCTGCGGGCATGGTGGAGGTCAGCCTTTTTCAACTCTATATTCTAACTTAACTTTAAATAGAATATAAGTTATAGTCTAAGATAACTTTTAAAAATAATCATATGACTAGTTTTTTTTTTTTTTTTTTTTTTAGAACCAGGGGTCAAACTCAGGATCTTACACTTGCCAGGCAGGCAATTGTGCCCTTGAGCTATCTCCCTGGCCCAATTAGTTTTTATATAAAATTCATATAATAGTAAAGTATTTTACAAAAACCAGATAAACCAAAATAACACAAAATTTGCCTATAATTTAATACCTAGTTAATTTTGATGGGTTTACCTTTATTTATTTATTTATTTATTTATTTATTTATTTTTTTTTTTTTTTGTCTTTTTGAGACAGAGTCTCACTATACAGTTCAGGCTGACCTTGAGCTCACTTTTGTAGCCTAGGCTGGTTTCAAACTTGCACCAATGGTCCTGCCTCAGCCTCCCAAGTGCTGGGATTATAGGCATGCACCATCACATCCAGCGGGCTTACCTCCAAATTCATTAAATTCTGTTAAATTGTATTTGTAATCATATCTCTTCAATCAATATATAGCCACCTAACATTTTATCAGTATATTTAATGAATACACCATAATATTTTTATATAGCTTATATTATCATTTATTGTGCATAATTTTAGTATAAAATATCTTAATATAATGTGTTCTTGTTAAATCTTTGGGCACCTTTCTGACTTAGTGCTTAAAATACGCAACTAGAATTGCAATTTCTAGAACTTACTACCAAATTTATCATTAATTTTGTTTCAGTTGAATTAAATTGTAAAGACACCACTTGGTAAATATTTAAACAACCTATATTTTGTGCTTAGCACTGCTATAATGAAGAGCTTTATGTCAGATTGATAATTATTTTCTAAATTTTCCTTTGTTCCTTCAGTGTTACCATGCAATCCTTAATTTTAGGACATAGCTTCCTGTAAAAAGAAAACCTTTCCCAGTATCGCTTGAAGCAAGATGGTTAGAGGAAAAGCCATGAAATTTTTACGTAGACTTCAAGAAATATCTTTAAGAGAGGCTTACAGATAGGGCTGGCCCCTGGAATAATTACATTGGCTGAAGCTTCTGATTGGCCAAAATAGGAAGTAATGAGAACTTGGGAGCCTATGCCCCTAACGCGATGCATGGCACAGGAACCCCGACACTTACCCTTACTGTGGTTTTCTCAAAAAGAAATAAAGTCTCTTCACAGAGGTACTTATATTTGGAGTTTCCTTTTGCTTGTACCTCAAATCTTATGGGATTTAACAGATCATTTTCTCTTGAAAATGAAACAAAGTAGAAGAAATACTTGGAAAGGACTAGAGAAATAGCTCATTATAAATTGAAGCGAGAAGTTTCGCTATGCTAAATATTTTGGTTAATAGAATGAATTTAATGCTTCTAACTCTTACTCTCATAGTATGGACAATCTTTAAGAATTATATGAATATCTGAAAGAAATCTAAACAATAAGTTAATTTTTTCTCTGTATTAAATATTATTTATTAAACTCTTTAATGGAATCAAAATTCACAAATATGATTCACCACACTCGACCAACTAAGTCTTCTGTAAATACATGTGTCTTCTGGAGTACTGTTATGTTTTTGCTTACAGAAAGCAATTAATTAATGTGTTCTGTGATCCACTAGCTATAAAAATAAAACTGGAGGCACTAAGAAAGGGTCAGTGCTGAGCTGGCCTAGAGACCATCTGACCCACAGTTCTGGTGGCAGTCTTTTTGTGGTCTCACTGTCTTTTTCGCACTGCAGTGGATAATATAGCTGAGTACACCGAAGTACAATGGAAACCAAGTGATCCAAAGGGCTTGTTGTTGACGCATAACATTTGTACCAATAGCTCGGAGCTTGTAGTTTGATGTAGCAGGGTGGACACTTTGCAGGAACATACACCATATTCACTGATGTCTTTCATATAAAATTGTAGCATGTAGATGTCTATAAGTAGCATAGATAATTTTGTTTGTTTGTTTGTTTCTTTCTTTCTCTATTTAGGACAGGGTCTACAGGGTCTCACTACATAGATTGAACACATAGTGATTCTCCTGTTTTCAGCTTCCCAAGTGCTGGGATTACACCACGTCTAGTTTCAATCAATCACTGTGTCAGCGTGTCCTGCTGGGGTGGGGTCCCACCCACTGTGCTCTGCCTAAGCAAGTGCTGAGCTATAAGGCTGGCCCAGTAATCTTTTCTTAAGTGACTTTTAATAGCTACTTTGTGGAACTGGGTGTGCTGCTGTATGCTCGTAGTCCTAGCTACTTGGCAGGCTGAGGCAGGACAGTCACCTGCAATCACAAGCTAGAGACCACTCTGGCCAACACATGGAGATGCTGCCTCAGGACACAAAAAAGAAAAAAAAAAAAAACAATGAGCCCGTTTTATAGATTCACCACTGTCCCTTAGGTTACTCTGAACTTTATGGTACTTTGAAGGCTATTTGAAGATTTTAAATCATTCTCTGTAAAACCCTTTTAGCTTGATTACTTCAGCATATTTTTCCATAAGTAGAATTATTGGGCCAGGGTATGGTTGTGTTGAAAATAACCTTGATCAGGGGCTGGGGTGATAGGAAGGGTCTACAGGGTCTCACTACTAGATTGGACTCGTAGTGATCCACCTGTTTACAGCCTCCCAAGAGTGAGGACCACAGGTGCGTGGGCACCACCACACCACCCAGTCTCAATTACCTTCTCAGCATGCCCTGGGGGTGGAGCCAGGCACGGGAGTCCAGGGCATCAACCCCCCAAACTTTAATTCGCTGAGTTATTTTGCCGGGCATTAAACTTTCTGACACGAGCTATCTTGTATAAGGAAGCTACTTGGGTCAGTGTGGCTGATTGCTGTGTAAAATTAAAGATAAATCTCTCTAGAGTCAGAAACCTTAAGATAAATTCTACTGTGTCACATTTTTTCTGTCTCTCTTCCTCTCTCCTATAGCTTTATTGCTAAAAAAGCAACTCTACAAGTGTAATGTATATAAGTGTATGAGTTTTGACATAAACAAACACCTATCGCACCATCACCATAGCCATGGAAATAAACATTTATGTCACCTTTGAAAGTTTTCTATATCCCAATGTGTATAGGATAACACATATCATCCTATGTGTGTGTGTGTGTGTGTGTGTGTGTGTGTCTGATATATGTATATAAAGAATATGTAGATCTACACTTTACCAAAATTTTTAATTTACAAAAAAATTGTTTTTAGCTATGCATGCTATATTTTAGAGTAGGTATCTGGACCTTATGTTTCTTATGTAATTTTAACTTTATGCCCATTAAATGAGTACCCTCCCTTTCTCCCTCTTATTCACTGAAAATCACCATTCTGCGTTCTGCGTTTATACCTTGGGCTCTGTAGAACACTCATGCGAGTTTAATTATGCATAACTTGTCCTTCTCTGGCTTATTTTCTTTAGCATATTTTCCGGCTTGGCGCCTTGTGGCCCAAGAGGAAAGGCTGAAGGCTGTTTTCCTGTGTGTCCCTGTCCACTGCTCGTAACCATTCATCCACCCACGGATTTCTGGGTTGGGTCTTGGCTTGCCTAGTGTGAAGAGCACAGAAGGGGACCTGTGAACTTCCATCCTGTCCTTGTCTTTTCCCTTCATGCTTTTCAACTGTATGCAATAGGAAAGCTTTGGAAAACACAAGATTTAAGAATGGCTGAGAAGAAAGGAGAATGAGGAAAGAGAGAAGAAAAGACTAATATTCTTTCCACAGAAAATGTTTAAAGACCAGTCCCTCTAGAATCAGTCCCATGGTATCAGGATGGCTCCAGTAAAGCACCTTTCCACTTCCAGTGGGGCCCAGTGTCCTTGAGGCCTCTAAGAGTTGGATCCGTAGAGTGCTGGTCTTTGTATGATGTCATCTTGGGCGGCAAATCAGTTTCCAGGATGAGTCAACATTTTAGTTCTAGGCCTCAGATATTTGCCTTTAGCATTTTCTCTTTTTCTGGGTATAAAGATATTTTCCAGGGATAACATACTGTTGGAAGCAAAACTCAGGAATATGTTCTTCCGCCTAAGGAAACACCTCTAGGCATAAAAGAGAAACAACTAGAAAAATAATGAAAAACAAAGACTTCCTTCTCACTATTTATACATTGTTTTCAGCAGGACTGATTCTAAATAAAAGATCTGCTTTATGATGCCCTGTGTACCTGAGCCATTTGTGCTAAGATTTATGAAAGGGATTGATTTAATTGTCTTTTCCATCATCATGTATAAGTCAGGCAGCCTGGGGCATAATAAGATGTCTGCAGTTTTATTGGAATTCAGCATCTATCCACAAAACTAATACCATAGCAACTAAGAAACCCGTTCACATTCTCCTTAAGACACTCGGTCTTAGGAAACCTTTTATACTCTGTCCCCTTACGTGGCAAGACTGAAGAATGTGTTCTCAGAAAATTACATTTCAGACTTACTCTTTAGCCAGGAATCTTTTCCGCCTCTTTACCACTAAGCATATTTCTAACAGGAACTTCTCTCCCTTTCCTTACGCTCACATCCCTGCATTTCTAAATGTCAAGCAGACGTTTTCATTTAGCTTGACTTTGGGTGAGAGAAAATCAGAGGGTGACCGAGCTCCACCAGACCCTGGCTTCGTGTCTGCAGTGCCTGAAACCGGGGAGATCAGCTGCCAAGGCATAAGCTCGAACTTGAAGAGCTTTAATGCAAAACTGTCCAGTGCTGGGGTTGAAAGACCTTCACCTGGAGAAGATGTCAACTCCTGGCCACCCCAGCCTTTAACACTCTGCTTCCGAGGTCGCAGGCCTTGCTCAGAAGAGAAAGCGCCTTTGCTTCCACCATGAGCTGCCTTCCGGTGGAGTATTCCCAACATCATCTGTTCTTTGAAGTAGCTTTTTGGAGAAAGATTTTTGCAAACTGCAAGGAACAATTTCTTCCTACATAGGTATTTGGTTTATGCATTTGCACTTATGCATAATAAGTGTATATATGATGGAGCGTGGTGCAATATGTAAATATATGAACGCAGTGTGTGACGCTCATATCTGGGCAGCTAGCATGTCTACCGCTTCCACCCCGATTGTTTTGAGCATTTAGACTTCCAGAGAGAGTGATGTGGAAATTGACAGTGAACTAACATTAACGATTCTCAGTCTGCCGTGCCATAGGATCCTAGACCGTACTCTACTTATCCAACTGGAACCACCTGCCAGCCAGGCAACCTTCCCGTACCCTCTCTCTTCCCTGCTGCTCCAGGCTTCCACAACCCATGCTTTTATGCTTTATCACCAAGGCCATGCTTTACGGCCTCCATATTATACCTTTTGGTTGCTGTAATAAAGATGGGTACTGTAGAATTTGTCATTCTAACAATTTTTCGAGCAGAGCTCTGTGTACTCAAAATACTCGCGCTGCCATGGAGAGCAGCTCCATTGCACCTCTCCAGCGGTGCCCACCGCCCCGAGGTAAAACTGGGTCGCCCAGCAGTCCCAGCTGCCCCTTCACCTCCCGTCCCCGGAGCCTGGCTGGCCCCCTCTCTGCGTCTGTGATCTGACTGCACCCGAAGCCTCAAGGGAAAGCCCACGCTGTCCGTCCCAGTCCGTCCTAGCCACAGGGTCTTGAAGGCCATCCATGTGGTAACATCTGCCTGAGTTTCTTTTCTCTTTAAGGCTGAAAAAGCTCCCATCCTGAGCCTCGACTACGTTTTCTGTAATCACTCATCCATGGACAGATGCTGGGGTACTTGCTGTGATTGTGAATGATGCCGCTTTCAGCCAGGATAGACAAGGATTCTTTCAAATCTCTGCTTTTAATTATGTCTGATGCATAACCAGAAATATAATTGCTGGGACTTGGTGGAAAATGTTGTGCGTAATTTTTTCTGTTTTTCCAGTGGCTTGCATCTGCCTATTTTTCACTTCCCCTGTATCTTCTGTGATCCTATTTGCTCGCTTGACAATAACTTGCTTAATTTTTTTTTTTTTTTTTTTTTTTTTTGAGACAGGGTCTCACTATGCAGTTCAGGCCAGCCTTGAGCTCACTTCTGTAGCCCAGGCTGGTCTTGAACTCACACCGATCCTCCAGCCTCAGCCTCCCAAGTAATGGGATTATAGGCGTGCACCCCCACGTCCAGCTAAATCACTCACTTATCTATTAGCTTCACTTCTCTCTTCTTCTCCAGTCCGCTCCTGGACATTTTTCCCTAGGGCCAGTATGGAGAAAGGATTCAGTAGCTTCCCCGCCCTCGGTGGAGTCTGAGAGGCCTCCTGGGGCCGTGCTGTTATTTTGCCCAATCAGCAGCTGTTCTTCCGATTCTTCAGATTAAGAATTCGCTGGATGATGAGATCTACTACACTCAGTAATTGGTGAGACAATGAATAACCATAAATGAGCTCCCTTTGGAGCACCGAAGAAGTGATTACATCATCAAGGGTTAGTGATTCCTTGTTGAGCACTTTCTGGCATGTTTCTGGATTTCCATGCATTTCAACCGTTCCACAACTGCCCCTCCTTCATCGGGGTATCTTTCTCCTCACCTCGTTTCTGTGCCTTTGTGCTGTTCTAACATGCATGCTAAGCTTGTGGATTCTTCCTATGGGTCTCAGATATTGCAGGTGAAATTTCACAAGCAATATCAAACAATATTACTTCATCAATTATTTTCAAGATTTAAAGATAGCCCAAAAGCTATACAAATGATAGTTTAATTTCAAATTAAAGGTAGATTGTTTGATTTTTAAAACACACTGGAAAAATACCAGAAAAATTAATAGTAAGTTTCAAGGAAATGATAAGGTCCCCATCTGTAGATGCTTTATTTCTCTCTCCTACCTACCTTCCTTCCTACCTTTCTTCCTTCCTTCCTTCCTTCCTTCCTTCCTTCCTTCCTTCCTTCCTTCCTCTTTCTTTCTTTCTTTCTTTCTTCTTTCCTTTTGTATTTTTAGGGAAGGGTTTACAGAGAACTCAGAGTCGCACTACTAGATCAGACTCAAAATGATCCAGCTGTTTACAGCCTCCCAAGAGGTGCGCTTACAGGCATGTGCCACCAAGCCCAGTCTCAATTGCCATCTCAGTGCGCCCTGGAGGCAGGGCCAGCACAGCAGGCTGGGGGATTAAAATCTGGGCCCCGGCTCCTGCTCGCAGGCATTTTAATCCACTGAGCTATTTGGCCAGGCCTCTCCATCCGTTCATAACATAGGTACTGGGGGCTGCTATCTTTTGCTGTTTAGGTGTCCATAAACTACAAATTTATTGAGAAATAGTGAGGTTGGATTCTGTGTTTGTGGATTTGAAATTGAATTTCCTACTGAGCTATAGTATTTGTAAGGTGTTATTGGGTTCTTATAAATGTTTCCTATAAAATTTAAGTACTTTTCAGGTGTGGGCAAGCAATGTGTAAATGTCTGCATATATCGCGCAGGGACAAAGGCGCAGATAGTTTCAAATGTGCTTAAACACTGAAGTTTTAAAATGGGATTTTGAGTTTTAGCTACAGCATCTACCAGTAATATAAAAACTATGTATATTGTGAATGCTTTTTAAATTATTGCTTCTTGGTTTCATAAAAATTGTAGCAAAGGATTTCTGGTCTATATGATAAAGTCTTAGTAAAACCCACAAATGTACACATAGGTATAATACGGTATCCATCTCCGATTTCCCAGGTGTTATACTGTGTGTCCTTTACAGGTTGCATAGGTGTGATATTGTATCCATCACAGATTACCTGGGTATAGTACTGCGTCCACCACAGGTTTCATAGGTACAGTACTGTGTCCGTCGCAGATTAACTAGGTATAGTACTGCAGCCATCACAGGTCGCATAAGTATATAATACTGTGTCCATCACAGATTGTACAGGTACAATCTTGTGGCCATCACAGATTGCAACGTATAATCATGTTTCCATCATAGATTATTTCAATAAATACACTCTCTTTTACTTCACAACTATTTGTGATTATATACTAGCATTATTTTCAGATGGCAAAAGAAAAAGAACGACTAATTTATGTATGGCCCATGTCCTCCTTGGTGAGTTAGCAGAATAGCCTCCTTTGTATACAGTCAGCCTTTCTGCTGACAGCCAAGGAGTTTTAGGCCACGTAAGGGCCACTTTCATGAAGATCATTTGGATTGGCTGTGTGGTTGACTTTGATTAAAGCACATTTGTTGCATTTAAAAAAAAAATCACTGGACTATGACCTTAACAGCTTCAACTTTGTATGCAATAATGGCTTTTTAGTGACATTTCAACCCACAAGAAGCTTCTCTGATAGTATTCGTCTGACTAGCTGCTCGCGTTCAGCAGAGGTGCAGACCAGTCACTTCAGCCCTGGGATCAGCCAAAGCACTGAATGGACTTTGTTTTATTCTTCTCTCTCTGACCTCTGCTCTAGGGGCTTCAAGCGCGTTTGCGTCCCCAACACCCACTCTATATTATCACCATTTAAAATGAGTTTAAATGTCCTGTGTGTTCTGATTTTCCTACCTGCTGAGAAGGACCTGCGGAGCAGAAAACTTAATTAATTAATTAAACTCTTGTGGCCACTGTGCTAATGAATCTCCCGCTCCTCCTCCTGGAGGAAGCAGAAGAAAGTCTCTGTTTCATTTTCCAGGCTCATTTCCCTGTGACTCCTTCAATCCTGTCCTCCCATGCCCATGGGTATGGTCAGAGATGTCATTGAAAAAGTTCACTGTGGACACTGGCCATGTAGACAACAGATGTCTGCCTCTGTGCGCCATTCCCACAAGTTCCTAACACTGAATGTTACAGCCAGTAGGAGCATCCACCTATGTAAGACAAATGCTAGTAAAATGGACCCTGGGGTGAGGTGACTGTTGGGAAACATCTGCTCATCTCTTCACATACAGTCCCACTGTCCATCACACACTGGGCATAGTTTGTCAGGCTTGCTGCCTACTCCCTCCCTCCTTCCAGCTGGCCCATTCATGCTGTATTCAGCACTGGAGAAGCTGCAGGGAGTTTTCATTAATTTTTATCCAATCATTTATTCCCTTTCTCTTTCTCTCCCAACTCCAGTTCCTCTAAGGTGAACTTCATTTTTGTTTTAATCCTGAGACCTCTTAGTTACCCTTTGATTTTGTTTCGAAGTATTTCTGTCTGAGCTCTGTGTGAATATTTTCTTTCACAAGTGATTGTGTACAGGGTCTTGAGAAGTGGAGCTTGGCACTAAATAGCTAGTGGACCCCCAAATGCCACAAAGTCCTTAAGAGATAGAAGGCAAGGAAATAGATTTGCACAAGCACAAAGAAGCTTCTCATCTGGAGATGAGAAGCAGACCTGGAATGGGGCAGCCGCCACCTGCTGAGGAGGGGAGGCAGATTTATGACCTCCAGAATTTGAGAGAATAAATTTCCTTAAGTTATCCTGTTTGCAATGGTCTGTTACAGTAGTCTCAGGAAACCAATGCAACACAAGATTAGTGCAGGAAGTCTTAAGTTACCATGAATAGAAGAACTTGGGAGGACATTGGTAAGCTCTGACCCTTGACTCAAAGTGTCCAGGTACGCAGCTTGTACTGGTCCAAACTTTTAGAACATAGGGGGATTCTGGGAAGCCTGTGGGACTCTGGTGAGCTATATACCTTGTACCCCATTGTACATGTGTGCAGCTTGTGTAGGCACTGGTCTAACCTTTTAGGAGATTTCTGGGAAGGATTAGGAGGATTCTGGGAAGCCCAAGGCATCTTGGCATATCTGGCCAACACCCACCACCTACAATAAAACTTTGTTCAGTATCAACCAGTCACCCCTACTAGTTGTAAGAGCTTCTTCCCACTGTAACAGAAAGCTTGATGATCCATACTCCATCACTCTCCCATCACTAGTAAGTCTGGGTGATTTTTTTTTTTTTTTTTTTTTTTGAGACAGGGTCTCACTATGCAGTTCAGGCTGGCCTTGAGTTCACTTTTGTAACCCAGGCTGGTCTCGAACTCACACTGATCCTCCTGTCTCAGTCTC
>PVJA010001023.1:0-138716 GCA_004027025.1 Myocastor coypus
TCCAGAGAGAAGAAAACATCACTGAAAAATCATCTATATATAAATGTTCACAGAAATGTTATTGATTATAGTCAAAAATAAGCATTAGTGCCGATGTCTTCCAACAGGTGGAAGTAAGTACTGACACACATCAGCTGTGCAATAGAACTCAATATATATAGCCATAGGTCTCTCTAGAGAATCATGTAGAGTAAAAAATATAACCTGGTTGTATACTGTATGATTTTATGCACACAATTTTTAAATGATGAATTACAGAAATGGAGGAAAGATTATTAGTTTCCATGGGTTAAGAGTAGGGTTGAATGAAGAGAAAGAAGTATGTAGGATTACAAAGAGACATGAGAGAAGATTTTATTGTTGGAGCTTCTCAATTCATTTTGATTGTAGTAATCAATACAGGTAAAATTGTAAAGAATTAAATATTTACAGAATAAAATTTTTAAAAAGACAAGTAGAGAAACTGAATAATATTGATCAACTGTATCTTCATCTCACTCAAAAATCTTTGGGAGGCTGAAGCAAAACTTGGTGACTTTGTGATATCCTGCCTCAAAATGAAAACTAAAGAAATTAAGCAAATAATTAGGAACTAAAGTAGTTAGGAACTAAAGAAGTTAGGAAAGTAGCTCAGTGCAGAAGCACTGACTTTAATCCCAGTACTTCAAAATCAAAATCAATGAAATAAACAAAAACTTTAAAAAAAAATCTGATAAGATGTTACTTTCAAGATTAGATTATAAAATGATGAGATGAAATCTTCTTCCCTGTGGAACCAACCCAGCATGTTGCATTTTGGGAACATCCTTTCCTTCAGCTGTGTGCTTATAAAACAATTGCTGCCTCCAAGCAGCAGTCAGCAAGAATGCATGTGTTAGAACTTGAATGCAGACCTTTCCTCAGTTGAGCTTTGATAGCACTGCAGCACATTGCCCTATCTTAAATATAAGAGGCCCAGGTCAGCTGGACCAGGATCTCTAGCCAAAACTTTAAGTTGCTGAGCTTTGGGTGTAATTTTCTCAGCAAAAACATGGTTTGTGTAAGGGTAGCATCACAGGAAGCTATATGCAGTATGCTTAAAACAGGCTTCATCCAGCTCTTCAGTGTATTCACAGTGATGACAGTCCCCATTTTTCCTCCTCCTACATCCTCCTCCTGGAAATATACATCTGCACAGTCTCTGAAGGCAAATCTGTCTGTTCTTCCCATCCATTCCAACCACATTCTGTGCCTGCAAAGCTTGTGATATACACAGGGATGGATCTTGGGGTCGGATTGATGGAAATTGTCCTGTGAGACCTGAGTCAGGAAAAACAATGACAGTGAAGGTAAATTTATATTTAGTACCTGCTGTGTCTTAGATACAGAACGTTTCCCCAAATTTTTTATGCATATAGAGACTGATGAGGTCACATGGGAGTGCTACGCTCATCAGCGGATTCATCCATTCATGAGCTGAGTAATTGAGTAGTTGTTAGGACGCGAGCACTGGTTGGAGGTGGGTCATTAGGGCTATGACTGGAAAATATCAGAAAATGGAGATGTTCTTAGCTCTTGGTTAGGAAGAACCAACATAATGAAAATGGCAGTACTTCCAAAATTCTATACAGATTTAATACAATTAAATCAAAATGTCAACAATATACCTCACAGAGAAAATGATCCTAAAATTTATTTACAACCACAAGAGACCTAGAATAAACAAAACAGTTCTCAACAACAAAGGCAGGGCTGAAGGCATTACAATACCTCAGTTGAAGTTGTACTACATAGCTACGTATACTGAAAAATATAAAAACAGATCTAAAGATAAAAGGAACAAATGAGAATATGCAGAAACAACTCTGAACACTCTCAGCCACATCCTTACGTTTCATAAAGGGACCGAACATTCACTTATTTAAAAATAGTGCCAAGGAAACTGGCTTTGCAACAAGTGGAAGACTAAAACTAGATCCATGTCTATTGTAATGCACTAAGCTCAGACTGAAATGGTTCAAAGATCTAAATATTAAAGGAGAAGCAGTAAATCTTCGTGAAGAATTAAAAGATAAAGCTATTGAAAACATAGGTATAGGCAAAAGTTGATGAAGAAGCCCCCAGTGATACAGGAGATATTATGAAGAATCAACAATTGACATGTTATCTTATTAAAAAGCTATTGCACAGTAAAAGTTTCACACCAGAGTGACGAGACAACACACGAAGTAGGAAAAACGATTTCCAGCTGCTCTTTAGACAAAGGACAAATATCTACAGTATAGGTAACTGTGTAACAGTATCTAATAACATGATAAAGAAATCACAGCCTTTCAAGTTAAAGATCCAACCCCAATATAGGTATCTGAATGAAATGAATATGCATGTCTCGTATAAAGAAAAAGAAATGCAAATAATACATGTAAAAATGATTAACTTCACTGGTCTTTCAATAAATGCAAAGGAGAACAATATAACTATTCCAACTCACACCAGAAAGAAAGGCTATTATTAAAAGATAATCAACCAATAGCAAGTACTGGCAGAACTATGGGGAAAAAGGAACGCTTCTTCACTGTTGGTGTGACCGTAGAATTTTGAAAAAATTATGGAAATGAGTATGGAGACTCCTCAAAAATTTTAAACTAGAAGTTGCTTTGGACCCAGGTAATCCCCTTCCCAAAAGATTTAAATGCAGTAAGCCATAGCAATAGATGTGAACTTATGTGCTGTTTATAGCAGCACAGCTTGGAATAGTGAGATCCTGGGAACAGTCCAAATGCCTATCAATTGACTAATGGATAGAAATAATGTTTGCTTTACATACAATGGAGTTCCATGAAGCCTTAAATGAGGTAAATGCGAGGCATTCACAGGTAAAGGGATGCTCCTTGATGCCATACTCTTGAGCATAATAAATTAGTCAGACATATGAAAATATATAGTGTCCATGGCGTAAGAAACTGAAGGTGTAAATAAATACTGAAATGTATAACAGATATTGTATGATAGGAGGAAAATGTTTAGATAGAAAGGAGAACTTGGGAGAGAAGAGGTATCAAGGAAGAGAAGGAAAATAAATAATCAAGAAGAAAAAAGTGAAAGGAAAGCTGCTGTAAATAAGGAGAGGAAGAAAGAGTGATAAAAGAAGGGAATGGGGAAAAAAGAAAAATTAAGATACACCATGTACAGGTCCAAAGCCCTATGAAGAATTTGATCATTTTGTGCATCTAAAATGTACCTATAAACTTATGGAAGTAAAAGAAGAAATATTTCAAAAAGTAGTTTAAGGTCTGGGGCTCTGGATTCTCTATTCTTCTACCTCTTTTTGGTCCATGGGTGGATACAACCTGTAACACTGTCAGTTGCATTGCAATAGATAGCCTTCGTCATCGCACAGTTTCTCAAGTAGTCCTTGAGAATCTCACCCTACTGATAACGCTACTCGTTTCTTGTGGAGACTCAATGATTTGTCAGTTTTATTTCCCAGACTTTCCTCTGCTGAGACCCATTCTCTTTCTCTTTCCTAAGAGTGAAATTTATTGTGTGTCTGACATCCATCAATGGAATTTCTCTAATTTTCTTTTAGAATTCATCATTAAACACCACAAAGGATATTACTTAAGAGGAAGAAATGCTGAACAACCAGGAAGATGTTTCTTGTACTACGGCTACCTCATAAGGGTCACTTTTTAGTGTGACAGAAAACCCTCAGTAGTAGGAAGAGGGACAAGGTCTATACCTGATGATATTGCCACACTCACACCTTGAGGCCAGGCGTGAGACAGCCCCTGACTAAGGCTTACTTGGCATCAGTATTTCATTCTAAATGCACCTTTCATTGACCAAGCCAGGCTCACTTTGGACCTGGAAGGGACACACGCTTCTTCTAAAATGGGGCCTTCTATGTCCGCAAAGGCTCTGTTTTGTCTGTCACGTTAACCTTTCCATCATTTTTATTTTTCCTCACAATACTCTACTAAAAGCTTCAGAGAAATTGGAAGGAATTTCTTTTGGCTTAGAA
The DNA here is from genome assembly GCA_004027025.1 of Myocastor coypus. NCBI lineage: Eukaryota > Metazoa > Chordata > Mammalia > Rodentia > Myocastoridae > Myocastor > Myocastor coypus. The sequence goes on from PVJA010001023.1 coordinate 4,004, forward strand.
TGTGCTATTACAGTATATGCAGCTAAAGCAGAAGACATTTGCACCCTGCTTAGGTCAAAATAACCATTGTGTTTCCATTTATCTGGCAGTTTCCTTCATTTATATTCCTGTATTCATCATCAGATTTCTATAGCCTTTTGAATGGCAGCCAACACAATTGGACTTCAAAGGAAACATAAAATTAAGCCATAATGTAAGATGTTTTTTAAAGCTAATTTGGCACCCCGGTTTCACCAAAACCCTATGTGTTTAGAGTTTCTCTCAGCTGAATAATGCATTCCCACAATGTATCAGCAAAGCAACATTTAAATAGAAGTGACAAAAATATGTGCATGATCTAAGCATAGTCATGGAATATCATTTTTATCAAGTGTTAAGGAGCACAAAGAAACGCTGGCCTGTGAATTACACAGAAAATGAGCAGATCTCCACATGTTCCTGGTCCTTTTCATTGGAACATAGCATGGCCTCTGACTATCTTACAATACTGTGAGATTTGAGGACCTTGAGCCTTTCTTTCCGCAATAGGAATGTAAATTTTCTAAATAGAGTATGCAGAACAATGACAGTGATTCTCAGGGAGACAGAGAAGCAGAGACTGGCAACCCTGAAGCGTTGGCTGCTGAAGCTGCCTTTTGGTATGACTCTGTTCCACGAGCTGAACATTGAAGGTTTAACCAAGGGCACTACAGAACCTTTTGGGCAATCACTTCATTTAGGATGATACTGTAAGGATTAAATGCATCTATATCACCTTTCTTGAATTTAGAATAAAGCACAGTTTTAATTTTACTAAGTATTTTCTGTGTCAACATTTAACTTCTTACATTTTATTATTTGTTTGTTTGTTTGTTTGTTGTCTTTTTGAGACAGGGTCTCGCTATGCAGTTCAGGCTGGCCTGGAGCCCAATTTTGTAGACCAGTCTGGTCTCGAACTTGCACCAATCCTCCTGCCTCAGCCTCTCAAGTGCTGGGATTACAGGCGTGTGCCACCATGCCTGGTTTAACTTCTTAAGTTTTAAATGTAGGACTCTCATTAATACCGTACTGTAAAATCATCTCTGCCATGTTTTGATAAATTTATTACAGAAATGTTGGGTTTTGAAAAGATTGTTCTCATCTCTGATGTGTATAATTAGAAATATTTGATTTGTAAAGTGGGTAGTGAGAAGATTATTATTTGGGATCTTATGTTAATTTAAAGTAGCGATTTTTTACTAAAACAAGAGACTATAAAGGGGAAGTGGACTAAGCACTGAATGTCATAAATGGGACAGGCTACAACAAAACTACTTCCGAATACATGGCTTCATCATTTTAAGATAAGGAAAAGTCCTATCTCTTATATCCCTCCACCTCTTTAAAATACAATTACCTATTTAGGCAGGAGAGCATTGTGTGCACCCAGAGCATCTGAGATTTTATTAAACATTTATGTATAAATATGTGCAAATGTTTTCTTTATATTTTCTCTTTTTTGCCCAATTACAAACTGATCACTTACAATTGTACTTGAGTGTTTAGTGACCAGAAAATATACAAATGCTGCCACTGCCAAGGAAACTGAAAGTGCATGAGCAGATTGAAGAAAATACTACAGGCAAAAATTAGCTGTCAGTAGTTACCCCTGCTAATGCTGCAGAAAATTAAAATGCTTGCCTCACTGAGAATTGGACAACATTTTGGAAGTTGATTTGGAGCAATCCAAAACATGTTTGCACATACATAGTTTCCATTTCATGCAAACATTTTGTTGCATTTCACACCCACACTTTAGAAGTCTTTGATGGTCACTATATGTAACTTATTTTTTGAAATTACAACTTTACTTTCTATTTTAGGACCACTTAAAATCATAGACAATGGCAAAAGTTTTAATTCATAAATTTATTAATTTATTATTAGTTCCATATCCACTAATTTTTCACTAATGCAATAGAAGTGACATACTGATATTCTATGATTTTACGATGAAGATATTTCCTCTGAAAATATATACTAAATGCATTTTCTTTAACCATATTCATCATGATATTCTTAATCAATTAGCGTTTTTTGCACAGACTGTCTGACCTTAGAATTACAGTTTAAGATATATTTGAAATTTAGGATTCTTTTGTGAATTAGCTGGAAATGTTAAACAGTTCTTACTCTCACCTTTATATTTATTTGATCATTACATAATCTCTGACTGACTTATGACACTGTGACAAATATATAGTATGTTCGGTGCTATCATTTTAGTACTTGTGAACAATCTACAATAAAAGAAGTGATATTAAGTAAAAAAGGAGATACAGTACATCAATATTCACAATATAGAGTAGAATGTTCTAAAATTTCTGAAAGAAATAAATACATGTGCCCTACATTAAATAATAAATATTTTATGATTCTGGTCACATTTGTTTTGAATTTTTGTCATATAATGAAATGTCTGAGTTCATTTTTCTTTCTACTGCACAGAGCAAAAGAGAAAAACAAAAAGAGGCAGATCAGAGACAAGAAGACAGAGAATGGGTTGTAGAGTGAAATCGTGAGTGTGTGTGTGTGTGTGTGTGTGTGTGTGCTCTGAGGGTGATGATCCTCTACTTCTCCTACATATTGCTGGTTTCTTTTGTGCCACTAATGACTACGTACTAATCTTTCTATTTTCACTTTTCATGCTTACAGATGACCTTACTGTCAATATCTCTGTCAAGTACATTTGCCTAACACCTGTTACGAAATGCTACAGGGTTCCATGCACATGTGATACCATATTGGAATGATCCAGTTCATTTGACATAATGCAAATAGGTACAGTACATGTTGCCTAACATATTTAGGCAGCAGTATATTTTGATCATGGGAGACTTTGGGATGATTTTGTATCGTAGACTGCATAAAGATTTTTTTAGAATGCTTATTGCTAAAAGCAAGCAACCAAATAGTTACCATGCAGAAACATTTCTCTTCTTTTTTAAGGACAGCTCTGAGACATATGATAAAATAGGTGTACAGACTTTACAAGGCACATTAATATATACATAAGAGTAAGTGAGCAGTATATGAATGTTTAGCTAAATATTAAAACTTTTCTAAAATAGTTTGGACTTTTTTGTTTGCTTAAATAGATTAAAATTTATTGAACAAAATTTTTTTGTACCGACTATGTGTAACCTTTTTTGAAATGGTTTGTTGATAGTGATTGTAAAAGACCCCTTTCCTGTTTTCAAAGATTTTTAATTATACAAATATGTACACACAATACTATATACACCATGTAGATTTTCTTTCAATTTAAGCAGAAGACAGCACAATGAAGACAGCAGTACTTGAGAAATAAAATACTAAAAACAGAACACCAACAAATAAGACTGTCATATTTCTCTGTTTTTCTGACTATAACTGCTGAGTGTTTTTCCCTTAAAGTAGTGAGAGTGCATTGCACAGGTGAGATGGTTAGCGTGTATCGGTAGGTGTAGCACACGGGCTTCTGGCAGACCCTGTGGACCACTCTGGCAGGCCCATGAGCACCTCCGTATAAGCTTCTAGGGACACTCGCACTTGGAGATCTACCGTGACAACAGTGGTCATCATCCTTTGTGCAGACTCCATGACAAATGTGTGATTCAATATGAAGTTATATATTTCCTGGCTCTAAAGCTTTGATTTTCTTTACTTCTACATAAAATGTATGCTTTATACAGATTTATATGTTCTTTCATAGTACTGTATTTATTTGTATATGACTAGATTTTGTTTTACTCATCTTCCTTCTGAGATAGTTTGGCTTTTAATTTGTGCTCTTAAATATACACTTTCAGTTCATTACATAATGTTTTCAATTGGTAATGGAAAAGTGAAATTAATATATATATATATATATATATATATATACACACACACACACACACACACACATGCATACATACGTACACACAGTTGTGTAACATTGTTTATTTTTTATTTTTTATTTTTTTTTTGAGACAGGGTCTCGCTATGTGGTTCAGGCTGGCCTTGAGCTCACTTTTGTAGCCCAGGCTGGCCTCGAACTCACACGGATCCTCCTGCCTCAGCCTCCCAAGTGCTGGGATTACAGGCGTGTGCCACCATGCCCGGCTGTGTAACATTGTTCAAATGATAGATTTCTGATATGAAAATCTTAATTTTTCTTAGTTTGCTTGAATTAACCCTAAAAGAGCATCAGTATATGTTTCCTATCTAATTTCATTTAAATAAATGTATCTTGCCATCAAATAATTTTCAGAAGAAGTAAACAATATCTGCTGCAAAGCACAGTCACACTGTAATGTGACATGATCCCATAGCGTGGTTAGCCTTAGTTCTTTAGCTTTTCAGACTTAGCAAAATTGCAAGCATAAATGTAATACACACCAAATAACAAATTGAGTAGGAAGGAACATAAATAATATTAGATTCATAAGCTGCAATGCTATAGTTGTTTATACACAGGGCTTAGGTTTGATTAGGTGGCACAGGATAATGCAAATGGCATAACAAATCTCTATTAATTGGGAAAGATTTCCCCAAGGATGCAGATTTTAAATTCTCTTCTACAGGACTTGAATCAAATAACGTCTTAAAGAATGGGTTGTGACATGTCTGATACCTTGTTTCAATAAGGAGAAGGAAATATTAGGGGTACTGAAAAGGAAATAAAATTCGGAAGTTCATTGGGAGACCCAGAAGTCTTATACAAGTTAATTACACACATACAGCGGCCACTGGTAAACCACTTCATTGTTTGGAAAGCTGAGTGGCTGCTATAATGGTAGCATTATTGAAAGGAAAAAGAAATCTATTGTGGAAAGATCAATTACATCATGATAAAGTGGTTAAATATTGAGTTAATGATCATGTTGATGATAATATATATATATACGCAAATTGCATATGTAAATTTCTATATATTTCTTTTATTTATTTGTTGCCTTAACTTTCATAAACCCTTATGCCTAGTACAGTTAGAAGCTCTGTTGAAGGATAAAAAAAGTATAATGACATATGAAATATGAAATAAATTATGGAAAAGGAAACTGAAGCCACTTTTCTGATACACAAACCTATCTTATTCTGTTAAGAATGTAGAAATGTTTGATACCAAGGCAACTGCATAAGATGGCTTTTCAAAGTTTGGTAATCATTTATTATAGGATAATACGATTACTATCCAGAGAAGACTTTCCTGACTTTCAGGCCACTTGATATGTTAAACTTTTCTGTTTAGAAATTTGACCAAAGCGAAGGATATCTTAGTTACTCTGTTTAAGAAAGCAAAACTGGAAATTACCAAGTTTTTCATTACATGAATTTGACTATGTCCATGGAGGTAAGAACTACGGATAACTCGCACATTCTATGGAATTTTATCAATGAAAATTTCTTGAACTCTGAGAACGTCTTATGAAATTTTTTTGGCCAATAGAAATCTGACAAAGGAAGGGTTATTCCTAGGATCTTAGACACAAAGACTGTAACTAGAGATTTTAGTTCAGGAGAATTAAGAAAACATAGTGGTTTCCAAACTGCAAATATGTGACTATTCTGAATAAAAGCATTTGCTGAATTGTAGTTAAATACATGATGTGAAATGGTCTATAAGTAGTTTCACTAGATATGGACAAAGGAGATAATTGTTGATATACTAACATTTTTGTTGTTGTTGTTGTTATTATTGTTTTTACCAGGATTTGAACTCAAGAGCTTGTGTTTTCCAGGCGGTGATTGCACCACTAAGCTATCTACCTAATCCCAGAATCTGACAATTTTTATCAAGAACACTTCTTTTGTTTTCGCTCCTTATTTTTACCATCACAAATAACGATGGCTTTACATCTTGTATATTCAAAAGAAAAATGTTCTCATTGATGAGGATGGCTACATAAGGGGACATTTTATCAGTTCTGAATGTGAGCTGTGTATACCAGCCTTGAAATATTTGGTATAACAAGATAAGTACATATTTTGTTGGCTCACTGTAACCTTACATTGCTCCATTCCATCTTTATCATTGATTATTAACCCATTACAAATAATATGCAAGTATCACATTAAAAGAGGTTGACTTAAATTCACAGTGCATATAAACTCTTTTGGTTCCATCTATAATTCATTCAAATGGCTAAGAATCAAATTTAATTTGATGATTGGTAAAGAAAGTACACACTCAGCGCTATCTCCCACTCCTCAGACCTTTCGTTCAGTAGATACCATCTGCACAATGTGGCATATTTGCGTGCCATGATGCTCTGTAAAGAGAAACCCCCGACCCAGTCACACACTTACTAAATAGTGTTATGGCAAAGAGCTGGTTGTAGCTTGGGTTTTCTCCTTCACAAGCACAAAGAAAATGCTCTTGTTAAGAAAAGAAGTAAACTAGTTTTTCACAAAATCAACAAAATATCTGGCAAAAGTATTTACTCCAAACCTAGGGTGGAATAGAATGTATTATTCATCATAAAAGCCAAGCATTCTGACTAATATGTCCAGTTGTATGAACTTAAGGATACTGGTGCTCACAATCTCAACTCTTCTGTCGCCCATTGTGAATTTATTGCTACATAATATTTTAGATTTTTTTGATTTATCATGATGTGATCAGTTAATAATTAATATTTCTCTTCATTGCATCTTAAAAACTATCTTTTGCTCTTACAGAAGCAGCATCTAGGAGAAAAAGAAAGACAAGGAAATAGAACAAACATGTTTTCAAAAGCTAGATACAAAAGAAAAAGACGTAACTGATAAGATTTGAAAAATTCTGAAACATTCACTAAAGTGATACTGCTAAAGACATTTCTACAGTGATTCCGAGAGGCTTGTATGTCCTTATGCACAATCAACATGGTTTATTGCATAGAAAGGACGAGCTGTGGCCAATTTTTCAAGATGGCTTTTGCCCTGAACGTTTTGCAAACCTGATCACAAAATAAGGTCTTGAGGAGAATATTTTTTATTGATGATTTAGATTGGATCTGAGGAAACAAATGGTAATTTATAATTTTAATTTACTAAAAGCATGTGAATTGAATATGCTAAAATTCAATAACGGCATGGTGATGCTTAACTTCAGCTGTTTCTGTCTTTGTGAATAGTGATTAAAAAAGGCAAATTTGCTTACATCTTTCTGGTTGGCACCAAGGTCATTGTTTTATGGGTTTGCTTTCATTTGTTCATCCATAGTAATTTCTATTTTTGGCTACTCTTGCAAAAAATGAGATGCCCTGGACGTATTCACACACTATAAATGTAACATCAAGGCAAAAGCTACTATACAAAGAGAAAAAGAAGTGGAGGAATATGCCGGATTTTATTATAAAATACAGCCAATAACGTTGTGGTATTTGATGTGGAGAAAACATTCCATATCCCTTGCTCTGTTACCATATAAAATGCTTTCATAATGGTTATTCTCTGACATGAGGTCTTTATAAAAGAAATAACTTATTGCCTTACCTGTAACTTAAATAAATACTAAATCATTAAGGAAAAAGTCGAACAGCTCCTTCAGAGTAAATCTTCCAAAACTTGCTGCAGTGCTAATCTTAAGCATGTTATACAGTAAGTTAGCCTGGAGCTAAGTTAAGCAGGCAGATTAGGGCTGTAATATAGTATCAGGACTCATAAATCAAGTGTGCTTGCAGACTTCCTTTCACTTACAGCTCCTTCTTACAGTTCAGACAAGTCATAATTACACATCAGTAGGCATTGTGAAGAGAGGAATGAACTACAACATAACGCACAATAAACCCTGTCATATAAAAGCAAACTGGATAAAATAACAGAGGCAATACTCCATTTTACAACTTCACACTAAAGAATTACACCATGCCATTGTGTATTATTCTGATCAATCATGAATTCATCCACAATTGACAGCTCAGTGGGCTAAATTTTACCATTGAAGAATAGTTTCCAGTTTTATTATTTTCTTGTTTGATTATACACATTAAGCACCAGACTGTGTGTGATTTTGAAAAGCCACAGGTACATAATATAACACTGTCCTATGTACATTGCAATTAAATAAATTCTGCTAATGCACTTTTAAAGCTTTCTTTTATTAGACATGTTTAAAATAATTCACGTTGGATGAACCATAAGTGGTTCTTTATTCATGTTTTATTAGTATTACAATTTTGAGTAATTATTCAGGTATTCTTGTTACCTTAAACCAAAGAGATGTTGACTCTAAAGTCTTTTCTGTTATTTTCAGGCTTAGATGATATTACTGCTAAGCTCAAAAGAGCCTCCTTTATCACTGGGTTGGAGCTGAACATTGAAAATGGGATTTAATGAAACATGAGCAAATATTGGTTGTTTCAATTCTAATAAAACATTTAAAAGAACTAATAAATGTTAGGTAATTGTTGAATGCTAATCTAAAATTGCTACTACTGGTTTTATTTTATAGTTGTAACTCAGCAGGTGTTGGGAGATATATTTTTCACATTATTCATCAAATATTGTTTTGAGAGGCATAGAGGTGTTTTACCTACTCTGCATTCATAAAAATTTAATTATGGTTAATATACTAGTGAAGACAGAAATTAATTTTAGAGTCAGAGGGTAAATTATAGGACATAATGGTATTTCCTTTCAGATTTTACTGAGTTCACATTTTAACTATTATTCACGTATAGAGTCACATTTCTCTATACACATATGAATATTTTCCTATCTATGTAAAGTCTTGATAAAGGGAACTTTACTGAGAAATAAAGAACTGATATAATTACTTGGATTTACTGATTGTTCTCATTTTTTCTCTTATTACATATTGCTTGTTGATATTAGGATTTTGAGAGAAATGAAGGAATAGATGACTAGAAAATGTTTAAAAGGCTGAAGGGAGTCAGTGTGACTTCAGCATGTTTTAGGCAAGCACCAGTGAGAAATTTTGAGTTAGCCCACACCACCACATCCTCCACCGGTGCCACACTTCTGATGAATATCGACAGAGCTTAATCTTGTGTTCGGGTCATGTTTTCATTTTGTCAAAAAACAAAATCCCCTCTTCAGCTTCTGCTTCTATAACAGTGTGAGCTAACTTCTAATATGATGACTCACATGCTCCATGTCCATTGTCCATGTACTGGTGATCCTATCTCATTTGACGTTAAGAACCGTGTCTTATGCCATGTGCTATGCCCATGACTAAAGGATAGATTTTCCTGGAAAAGAGTTGAAGTTCAAATATTTATTGTTTAGAATGAATTAAATATTAATGGAATTAACATTTATTAATGGTGTAGAATGCGTTATAACTTATGTATCATTTAAGCATCAAAAGTTGAGTACACATGTTACCATTATTATTTTTTTTAATGAGCAGAACATATTTATTGAGGAAAACACGGCTCCTGTCAGAAAGAGGGACAGGATGGGGGTTCAGAGCAGGTGGTCCCCCACACATGTTACCATTACTAACTCAACTTCTTTTCTTTTCTTTTCTCTTCTCTTTTCTCTTCCTCTTCTCTTCTCTTCTCTTCTCTTCTCTTCTCTTCTCTTCTCTTCTCTTCTCTTCTCTTCTCTTCCCTTCCCTTCCCTTCCCTTCCCTTCCTCTCTCTCTCTCTCTCTCTCTCTCTCTCTCTCTCTCTTTCTCTCTCTCTTTCTTTTCTGCATTTAGGACAAGGTGTACAGGGTTCCACTACATAGAGCAGACTCAGTGATCCTGCTGTTTTCAGCCTACAGTTGCGGACCACCACGCCCAGTCTCAGCCCACCTCAAGGGCAGGGCTGGCTTGGTATGCCTGGAATCTAACCTGAATCCAATTTCTTGTGTGCCGAAATTGCATAAGATCACAGAGATAGCTAATAGAGTGTCCGATCTATAGATGCAGGGAGTCGAATTTTAGAGCCTTGCTAACAGCTATGCCTACTTGTTATTATGGTGAGTCAATATCTTAATTTTTCATGTCTATTTATGTAATTGTTCCTGCCATAAATAGGTTCCTGTCTAAATGGCTGACTTCAAAGCTAATGCTGGGATATGCCCTACCCTGGACAAGGTAGAATATTACAAACACAAGTGAAGAGAACCTTTCCCAGAGGGACTTGACCAGACTGAACTGTTGGGTTTCTTCATTGTTCACACTTTGTTTCCTGACAGGGAAGATGTGGGTGTATTGTTTTACTTCTATTTATTCATCATAAAATTTCTTTGTTTTTGTTTAATCTTCCTTTTTTCTAAACCCTCTTAAAATCATAGCTAGATTTTCAAAATGCCAGTAATTGGCTACTCTTAGAGCACAGAACTCTGGAAGCCATTGGGCTGCATTGTTGGACACCATAATAATTTTTGGTAGCGATGAGAGGAAATGTTATCTATGTTATAGCTTATTTTCTTAAAAATACGGACATGCTTGTGTCTTTTGTATTTTCTTTCTCACCCCACAAAATGGAAATTGAATCAATAAGTTTCACCACTATTAGCCAAATATTGTAGATAATTGAAAAATTAGAAATTTGGCAATCTATAAAAATACAATAACTTACTGAGCACATATTTGAAAGCTTTTCTCTTGGGTTGTTATTGTTAAAATGGGTCTTCATGGGAGCCAGGAAAGCCTGCAGAAAGGGAACAGATTCAAGAGAGCTGTGAGTTTTCACACAATTCAAGTACCTTAAAATGACTCATTGTAATACAGTTTCATTTTAGCAAATAATTTTTATCCTTTTCCTTTACAAAAAAAAAAAAAAATCTATCATCTTAAGAGTAAATACTTGCAAACAACTGGTAACATTATCAAACACAGTTATTTTCTTACATACTTTTAAAGTGAGATGAGAGCTAAGAGATAGAACAAGAAAACAAAGCAATTTCTAAGCCTATAAAAAGAACACCTAAATAGTTGAGAGGTGGATTTTTATCTACATATTGCTGTCCACGGTAAGTTTAGTAGAAATTACACTTACTATTAAGATGAGGGGTTGAATTGAACATTTTCTGTGATGAAGTACAAATCAAGTTAATAATTTATGAACTACATCTTAAAATTGACAACTGATCAGACCCTCCTCAATAACAAAAGAGATATTATGAAGTTTTAAAATGTCCTGAATGCAGAAAGTGAGTATGAAACAGATAAATAGTTCTGTCAAGCTGATAAATGGAAGAGGGTAATTTTGTCTTTAACTAGAAATGTTGCTAGCGTAAGGAAGAATTATTAGGAAACTATTATATGAGACATCTGTTAACTTGGTCAGCCAAATTAGAAAAAAAAATTCTTTTAAGATTTCTATATAGTCATCACTTTCCAATGGATATCTATCTGGACTGTGAAACTATATACAATAGAGTTGAACTTCAACTGTATGAAAATGGCATTTTGGCAATAGAAAATATTGGTTAGAAAATATGGATGCTGAAATAATAAGTAATTCATAGTTGATTTGCAGTTTGGAGATTCTATAAGTATAAGCAGCCGCAGGGTTAAAAAGGCTTTTTCGTTCTCATTTATTTTCTTAGAAAGTGTTATTATCCAGCTTGTTTAAATGGCAGCTATGCAAATTTTTTAGGCTTTACAAATGTTTCACCAAAGAATTCTCAACCAATCAATTAATTCTATTTATTTTTTCCTGATTGTCAGCAGATGAGTATCTAGTGAGAATGGTTTTCATTTTTCTAAGTTTGTAAAGAACTGTAAATCTCTTTTCTGTAGACGTCTTTGAAAGTAGGAAAATAGTTCATCATATGAACCGAATTACTCCAGCTCCTCTCTCGAAAATTAACTCTTCCTTTTTCTTCCCAATTCCTTCTTCTTTTGAATAGCTGGATTCTAGATGATAAAATTCGTAGGATAACAGATTTGGTATAAAAATATGCCACAAGAATTGTACACCATTTATTGAGATTATTAGAAGGTACTTGTGCTTTTAGCTATCTTCAGTTGTGCCCAAGTTCACTTCTATAAATTCCTTGTTTGCAAAAAACAGGAAAAAAAATCTTTAAAACGTAGAACCTCAGCTGTAGAAGAAACGTTTGAGAGATGTAAACCTATGAATGTCATGTAAACCTATGAGCTTGACTAGGTCCTCAAGGGAATGACTGTAGATTAAAAAAAAAAAGAAAAGAAAAGAAAAATCCCTTGGCAGGTTAGGAGAGGAAACAAAAAAACTGGTAAAAGCCTAGGAAGAAGTCATGAGTGATACGGGAAAATGTCAGGAATATAGCAAGTAAAGAAGTGGCTCATGTACCAAGTTTGAAGCGCTCATGAAGCTCACTTAGTGCTTCTAGCAGAGGGGTGAGAGGTAGCCTCAAGGAACATAACATCAAAGATGCTTGTGATAAAGCATGTTATTATAGGAAGTAGAAAGAACATGAAATGAGAGAAAATGATCATAGTAACCTCGAGAAATCCTTAGGAGGACTGATAGGGCAGTAACTGGAAACTAAGAGGTGGGAGAGAGAGAGAGAGAGAGAGAGAGAGAGAGAGAGAGAGAGAGACAGAGAGAGAGAGAGAGAGCGCTAATTTTACAGTACACAAGTGTAGAGCTAAGACATTATTGGAGAATTGGCCCTCTGGTTTAATTGGCATAACTTCGTGGTACATGTCAAGGGACTTTGCTTTTGTTGTTGTTTGTTTGTTTGTTTTGACCTATAGCAATTTCTTTGAATTCAGGCTCATAGCTTTACATGTCATCTGTAGGTTGACAACTCTCAAATGTTCCTTGTACAGCTGAGATTTAATGTTTTAAAGATTTCATTCCTGTTTCTTACAAGCAAGGAATTTACAGAGTGAACTTGGGCCCAACTGAAGATGACTGAAAACACAAGTACCATCTGGTCTAGTAACCATGGTCAAACTTTCTTTCTTGCAGATACTGTCACTATGATGATGTAATCTCATTCAGGGGATTTGTGATTTTCCTCAAGGTTGTTTTCTTTTGTTTGTTTTTTTTTTTGGGGGGGCTGTCAAATTTTATTAATTTTAATAAGAAAGAAATAACAATGTGACAGCTTCAAAACATGTTAGTAGGACAGCCATAATTACTACAATGCATATTGTTGTCCTCATAGTAGTTGTTCTGAATACAAGATGTAAACATGACTACAAGGTTGTTGTTGAATCTTGAGTCTCTCTAGGGCCTTTGTGTGACTTTGTTTTGCTAGTCTGACATTTCCTTTCTTTGGTGTAGTGCTCATACCACTGTTTTTCCTAATAAAAGTGATGGTGACAATTTCTGATTTTCCTACAGATGTCAGAGAATAAAAGTAAGAAAATAGATATAAATATTTCTAAAATCACTAGAAAGATGTATGTCATCATCATCTGTAATATTCTTTTGATTGTAAGAAGTGGAATGGAAGGCATCCACTGGCTTCAGTTATTTAATAAATAAACATGTAATTTAATAGATAACTAAATATTTATGTCAAATATTCTACTTTTGTCCCAAAAAATGCACTCAGAGGGGAAATGAATAACTCTCAGCTTTGGCTTTGGAATAACTATGAAAAAAATCTGGCAACAGCACTAATGACTGGAATGTTCCCACAGTATCAGTCACAGTTTTGTTTTGTTTTTTAATGGTATACAAAACAGTAAGTGAGCAACATACAAAAGAGTTTTCTCAAATAAGGGAATGCTTTGGCTTTCAAAGAAACTAGGTTACAATGTACAAGTTAAATATTCAAGCAGAACTAAATCAGGGAGAAAGTCAGGAGGGAGGTGCAGAGAGGGTCAATGGATGTTTTCAAAAGCTTAGAGACATGATAAGAAAGCTGGTTGAAACAAAAGAGCTAAATGATCCAGGCAAATTCATTCCTGGTTTTTAGCCTCAAGAGCTAAAATCTATGCTCTCCAGTAATATGAAAAGTGACAAGTTGACCTGTGTGACTTCTGTCCCTGGACTTAGCATTAGAGTTATAGGTGATGATTACACATGTGCATAGAAAGAGATAGGACCAACTACAGCTTTGAACCTATGGCCTAGTTTTCTGAGGACTTCTCACTATGGCTGATATGTATTTGACAGACGTATTTGACTGTACATATGATGTGTTATATTTTCATCTTGAATTCATACTTTGGATTTCTGTTTTTTAGCACTATATATTTGCAATACATAAAGAACGCACTCATCATGGGGCTGTGTATTGGCACCCACACTGTCCACTGCACGCCTTAGTCCCTTCCTCTCCCTGCCTTTTTGTCTCCTTCTATCCCCAGAGTCTTCTCCTCCCCACGAAGTCTACCTCCCTGCTGCTCAGTGTCAGTCTTTTAATTAGGCTTTGCTCCACATAGGTATCCAAAACTACTGAAGAGATAAACTTATGAAAAGGAAATACTTTTATTTCCTAAATTAAATAGTTTTATTTTGGTGTGAAATGACTAGCAAATGAAATCATTAATATGGTTAATTCTCATTAAATAGTAATGTTTTGAGAATGCCTTAATAGAAAATATTGTTTCACATCATATAGATAAACAATGTATTTAATTTATTGATTTCCATGTGTAAGCTCTTCAGAAAAAAATTGTGCTTATTTAATTTATGGAGAGAAGAAACTGCTTGCAGAAAGGAATTTAAGTTACAAAACTTGGGAGTTTTGCTTTTTCTCCTCCAAGTGTAGCTCTACAATATAAGTGAGATCCCTACAGCCCAAAATGTACTAACTAATGCTTGTGTGCCAGAGAGGGTTGATGGCTACTACACATTTGATCACCAGAGTTTGAAAACTGTTGAATTGAGTCCCACAGTTTTAAAACTGGGATATTTCAGGTTTTCAAAGTACATTTTTAAACTCAGTGTAAGAAAAGAAAAATATACATATAGACTTAAAATACTGAGCACACATTGTTGGGCAGCAAGTAAAGGAGTCTCCTCTCAGCTGACCGTGTAATGAGGCGTCCCCTTCTCTGATCCCAGAGATCTTCCTCATTCCCTATGTGACTTATACCATGTTGAACCCATTGCTTTAAGTTATCTGATGAGCAACCATTAGCACCCACCTTTGAAGCTCTGCCATTAATGAGGTCTTGGCCCCCTCTAAGAAAACTCTTCTCTAAATTCCTTGCTGCCATGTGCAAACTTCTATTATATAATGAGAGGTCAGCACAGCTGCAGAGAAAAGAGCCAAGTTTTGTGTCACATGTAATTGACACCCCCAAGAGAGTAACACAGTATTTTCATCATACAAACAGAATTATTCCTTAAGCAGAAATAAGGAGGCTAATCTAGATTATTTAATGAAAGACTATTTGTACTGATTAGGAAAAAAATCAAACTTGAAATTAGATCACCATTTGGTAGTTAGAAAAAAAATCACTTAGATATAAGAAATGGAGTCCTATTAGATATGGCAATATGCAAACAAACAAGAGTAAAAATGAATGTTCAAAGCACTGCATCAAAATCTAGATAGCGCATATGCTTCAAATAAATAGCACAAATTTAGGAGTTGCCATGATTATTTCTAAATAAAATAAGTCAGATTTTTAGAAGAATAAAATAATTGTACTTCATTTTGATCCCATTTGAACCAGATTTCTTAGATTAAACTGCTATTTAAGTTGAATTTGATAAAGGTAAAATCCTTAAATGCATACAGAATATACTCATAATAATATTGCACCTTACAGAAAAAGATAATATTATGTTTTTTTATTGGACTAATAAATAAAAGGCAATTCTCAAGCCCCAAAGTCTCACGTACATTTTCGCTTTAAATGAACACTCTCATGAAACATTTTATTGCAGCCTTTCTTCTGGGAATACATAGGTAAATCGCTGTAAGAATGTGAAAGTGAATTGTAAATTGTAAAGCTCTATTTAGAAATTCTTTATATTTCTGACATACAACTGGACTTTGTTATGACTTCTATCTGCCAACATTAACATCTGTCTTACAGAATTAAAATAAACTGCAAGAAAAAATTATCAGTAAATATTCCTTCACAGAGAGAAAATGATTGGACCACTGGATGACGAAATTGTTGATGTAGTAGCAATATTAATAAACATAATTATATACTCATAATGGCAATTTACATAATTGCTACACAGTTGTATTTTCAACTATGTGATTATAATACTAATGGTGAACTTTTATTGCATGTTTTCTAAGTGCTAGTGGTGATTTTATATGTATTAACTAATTTAATCCTCACATCAACCCTAGAAAATTGAAATTACAGACTCAGAATACTTTCCCCATAATGTTCAGCACAGCATAACTGCAGATTTTGGATTAGTTTTTTAGATACTGGATTATCTGTATTTAAAGAATGACACATCCTGGAATCAGACCCAAATCTAAACATAAATTCATTTATGTTTTAAATGGACTTTATACATATAGTTAAAACTAATGTGTGACTGTTTTTTAAAAAATTGTTCATGAAACAAAATTGTATGCTGTGTAATTTTCTATATGTCCTATTCTCACAGAACTCAGCAAATTTCAGGTAGACATTTCAAAGTTTCACCTCCACGTTAGAAATGATTTATGTTACTAAAAATACAAGAAAATTGAGGCAAGCATAGCGTTCTTTGCGAAGACAGTTAGAAACAACAGTTGCTATTCGAACCTAACTAATGTGGATCTAGAACTTGATAAGATGAAAAATCTCAGGGCAGAGGAGAGTGAATTATTATGAGTATAAATCCATGCTCGACTCACTATGTTAACTTTGGCACACTCACCTGCATCACAGTTTCCTATTATGGATAATCAAAGTGAGTTAATGGGTTCAGGATAATTATTGTTGATATTTGTTAAAAAATAACATTTTTTTGAGCTCAGACAGCTCAAGGGCCACCCTCTCCTTTGAGGTCATTTAAACACTGGATGCCACAGGACGGGGAGGGTCATAGTATAACTTAGATGTGTATCACGTGTAAGTATCACACCAAATTATTCTGTTTATCATAAGATGTAATAGTAATGATGTTTGCCGCTCTTTCTTCTGTGAACCTAAATGTTCACAGTTTTTAATAAACTGCAAAATTTACATAATTAATGTTCATTTACTTGTGCAAAATATATAAGAGGATACTAACTCTTCTTTCTGTGAGATTTTGTTTTTATATCCAAGAGTATGATAGTTATGACAGAGTTTACGGATATCTTGGATAATGCATATTTTGGTAGTTGATTAAAACAGGCCTAGTTATCTTTGAGAAAAGTCCTATAAACTCAGTTGTTCATAATGAGAAACTGCTTTTGAAAGATCATATTTTAATAAATATTTTATAGTCATTTTGCAATGTAAAACATGTAATATGATTAAATTGATTTTGTGAATATAAATTAATAGTGATAACTATAATATAAAACTTTCACTATTATTTATGTATTTATTTATGTATTTAGAAGCACCAGAGATTGAACTCAGGACCTTGCACTTGCCAGGCAAACACTTATCCTGCTGAGCTATCTCCCTGGCCCAACACTTTCACAATTTTATATGGTGGCACTGACTTGACAAATATGCCCCATACCACAAAAGCGGCAGGGCAGCAGGATGTGAGTGGCAGTGTGATCTACTGAGGGTTATGTTTTGTGTCTGGTGTGCTCCCAACACCTCATGAGGTCTTGAGATGAACTGCTAGACTTTGTGATGAATTCATTATCCACACTGGGCTTAGGGGTGTGAGTGCTCCTGAGATTATAGGTATGAGTACGACAGTTGCTCAGGGCAGATAGTCCAAAGCCAATATAAGAGAAGGAAAGAGGCGGGCTGCTGCCGCTGCCCCTGACTTTTTGCTATTGCTATTTTGCAGTTTTCCATGGCCATGAGGTGTTGTCCTCTGCCATGTGCCACTCTGTCTTGGTACTGTCTTAGTATGAACTGAAACCTCCACCAAGTATGAATTCAATAAACTTTTCCTTTTTTAATTTTGGGTTTCAGCTATTTTAATCAGAGAAAAGGAATGAGGACATTGACTTTAGATGAATCTCATAACAATCATACACAGTAGGTCCATTTTTCTCTTGCCCTTCTACAGAAGTGAAGGGGCAGTTGAGAAATTTTGAGAGTTATATTCCAAGAACTCAGGATCATTTACTGAAGATGGAATGTACATAGATTTACAGCATGTATCTAGTGGTTAAGGATAAAGCAAACACCAAGTAAAAAGCAGACTGCCATGAAGAAAATGGAACTTACAGAGCTTCAGTGGAAAGCCAATGTCTCAGACAGCTCAAGGGCCACTCTGCCCTCTGAAGTCATTTAAACACTGGATGGTACAGGACAGGGAGGGGCATAGTATAACCTAGATGAGATCACACATGGAGACAGCACTGAGTTTGCCAGAAACTGAGTGTTTTAACTACTGATTTAGAAAGGGTCATAGAATTTTAAAAGTTATATTTTTAAGAATAAAAATGATAAAAACAACATTAGAAATGATGCAAAATGTCATTAAACAAACTAATAGGAATCCCACAATGGTTGCTGTATTGCATAATGTCAGATTCAAATTAGTTGTTTAGGTTACCAGATACAAACCTGCAAAATTGGTTTTAAAAATTACAAGAAATTAAAAGGGAGATGAAAAAGTATAATTTCAAAGCTATATTCTTAACAAACATGAACACAAATTTCTTGAAAATTATACATATAACAATGCCTTGAGACAATCAGAGTAAGTCACTGTGAGCAACGGGCTGTAGAGATGAATATTTTCTATATAATTCATTATGAAAGAAGTTTGCAAAAGCATAACTCATGTATTCCAAGTAAGACAAAAATGAAACACAATAGTACCAGTGTATGTGTATATATTTGCTAATTATATATATATGATCAAAGGTGCAAGATGCCTGTGAGAAAACTGTTACACTTTTATTGAGAAATTTTAAATTAGATAAATGTAATGACCACAATATTAAACCTTCCTAATTTAATACATTTTGATTCAAATTAAAAATAGATGTTATAGAGGCCAGAGAAACAGCTCTGTGGCACAAGTGCCTGCCTGGCAAGTGCAAGGTCGTCAGTTCAAATCCTGCCCCCCCCAAAAAAATAAATAGGTGTTTTTTTTTTTTTTTTCTTTACTTAGGGCAGGGTCTACAGAGTGTCCAGGGTTTCACTATGTAGATAAAATTTGTAGTGATTCTTCTGTCCACAGCCTCTCAAGTGCTGGGATTACAGGTGTCACCACACCCAGTGCCAGTCATCCTCTCAGCGTGTACTGGAGGCGCTGCCGGCACAGCAGGCTGAGGATCTGAGGATTGAACCCTGGCTGCTGTGCTCTGCCTAAGCAGGTGCTTTATTCTGCTAAGTTATCAGGCTGACCTTAAAAGCAGTTTTGACCATACAGGAAAATGACCTATATTGTATTTTAAATAATCATGTATTAAATACAATGAAAAATTGAATATTGAAAACAATTGATATGAGGAACTCAGTACAAATTATTGCAGCACATACTAAATTGTAGAATATTTACCTACATGAAGAACTGGCTACCGAGTAGCAAAAATGGATGCTAATGGAATAGAAAAGATTGTAAAGAAACAAATACTCATGTCAGCATGGGCACACATTCATTCTGTGTATGCGTCTCTGTTACTTTTCTCTCATTGTTGGGACAAAAATGCATGACACTCAAAGTTAAACGAGGGAAACTTTATGTAGCTCACAGTTTCTAGGGGTTTCAGTCCACACTCGGCTGGCTCCAAGGAAGAGTAGAACCCGGCAGAGGGCAGCAGTTCATGGCTATGGAAAACAGCAAGACAGCAAGAGTGAAAAGGCAGGGGCAGCGGCAGCAGCAAGCCTCTTTCTCTGCCTTCTGGGCTCTCCGCCTAAGGGCAGGTGTATCACTCAAGTTCATAATCTCGGCACTGAGTCATGAATGAACCACAAACTCTAGAAGCTGCCCCATGACTGCATAAGGCTTGGGGGAGGCGGACAGCTAGAGAAGACCATAAGGCTACATAATATGTATTTGGGTTGGTAGGTAACAATATAAGTTCAAATTACTAGGATAATAAGTGGTAGTGAGATAATGATTAACTGTCTGAAATAAAATGAATTCTAAATTTATTGGTCACATAGTAACAGTTTGAAAGTCTAAAGTTAAAAACCAGTGCCCAGATGAAGCGAGAAAATAAGCTGATGTTTATAAAACTGTAACTATAAAGATTGTTTTATAGCACAATGCCACAAGTAAGTGAATCAATATATGTAGGCACATAAAATTTATTATTTTCTCATTGACCAAGCACAAAACACAAAAATCTCACCACAAAATGACAGGAAATGAAACAATAGAGATAAATTTGCTGCATATGTGATATTTGAGCACATATGTGATATATGGACATTAACATATAAAATTATTATAATTAAAAGAAGGCAAAACAAATATGATAATAGAAATGTAAGAAAAAGCATGTGAAAAAGTTCAGATTCTTTTTTTTATTGGTCTTTTTGAGACAGGGTCTCACTATACATTTCAGGCCTTGAGCTCACTTTTGTAGCCCAGGCTGGTCTCAAACTAGCATTGATCCTCCTGTCTCAGCCTCCCAAGTGCTGGGATTACAGGCATGCATCACCATGCACGGCTAAAGTTCAGATTCTTAGCATGGAATATATTTGGCTTTTGCTTCATTAAACTAACAATTTGTTACAATAACATTTGTTTTGGTCTTGGAAAAGAAAGTCTACTCTAATATGTTTTCAGGAGCAAGGTAAATTAACGCAAAGTCTCAAGAGTACAAACTGGTAATATTTATCATGAGGTCAAAAAGAACATATTCATTGACCCCATAATTCCATTATGTATAAGGAACTAATTGGACAGTCATATAAATGGTTTTCATTAAAATGTTGTTTACAATAGTAAAAATCTAAAAAAGACTTAAATGTTCAAAAATAATGAAACATATCTTGAAACAGTGATGCACTAGAATATGCTAAAAATGATAGTGAAAAGAAAGAAAATGATAGTGATATATTGACACGAAAGTATGTTTTGTGCATATGAATATGTATGTGTTTACTGTGTGTGTAGTGTAATTCTTGTTAACTTACTTTCAAGTAATGTTATGTATGCTATATACACAGAATATGTAAATACATATATATTTATGTGTGTGTCTTTGTATATCTACCCATACATCCACACAAGATATTTTTAAACTTAAAAAAAAACAAAAATTACTATAAGTATATATGTACATATGTCTCTTATATATAAAAATAATTTCTGTCTTTCATATATTTATTGATCTGTATGTGTGTATGTTTTTACAAACAGTATAGATCATGATTATCATGAACTCTGACTACTTTGTGCAAGAATCATGTTAATTTTAACATTTTTTGCTTACTTGTATCTTTAAACTTTTCTACAATACGTATACTATTATGTAATTAAATAAATACTGGGAATAATTTATCTATAATAAGTCAGTACTAACATCTTGATCCTTTCATATAAGTGATTAGTGCATTTCTGATTAGATTTTGTGCTTGGTTGCAAATAAAAAGTTCATTTCTCAGTTTTAATCAACCTCTGCATTAATCTCTGGCAGTTGTGGATACATCAAACTGTTCTTTGCGTGATATCTTGGGGATGGTAACTATTTTCCTACACATGTGCCTCTGTAAAGATACACAATTGATAAGGGGCTAAAACTTATTAGCCTTTTTCTGTAAATAGTATTTGAAAATATGAGAACAATAGTTTAAAACTGACAAAAATAATCTCAGCAATGAAGTATCCGAAGATGCTGATTGTTCCCCAAAAAGTACAGCGAGTGGAGCTTTCTGGATTTATGCAAAATTCTCAGTGAATATTCTCCATTAACAACAAGCCATCTTTCTTTAACTGCAGTGCATGTCATCCTCGCCTAGTGGGAACCCTAATTTGCTTTGAATTGCCAAAGTGCTCATTACGGAATGCTTAGTAGCTAGAGTTTGCACATAATATTTGAAAATCAACCTTAATTTTTCTGCCTGAGATGAACACTTGGATTCCACAGTAAACATAATCAGAGATTTACAGAAACCTAGTGAACTCTGTTTATTATACTTGCCTGGAATAGCTACAGCAAAGGTCAGAGGTCCAATGTCTTCATGCAGAGACAGATCATGTTCCAACTGGTTCTGAGGAGGAAAAAAACAGTAGGTGATGCTTTAATGAATGGCTTATCATGTGAAACACACTATGTGATAATAGCTGTGTTGGTAAGACAAGAAGCATGCTTTTTCTTTCTTCATTCTTTTTTTTTCTTTTTGCAAGGGTTTAGTTAGCTTTATATGGTTTTCCTGCTTGCATTTAGAAGTAGCAAACAAAACAGTTCACTGAAAAACTTAAATTCTACAGTGAGTCTTAAGTAGCTTTGATTTCACAGACTGGATTGAAATGTTATAAAATTTAACATATTTGTTTTCTTTTTGAAAAAGCTAGATATTATACATGCAAGTACTCAGGTTAGAACACTTTTGATTTAATTTTCCCTTTTAGTGATTATTCTTTAAGCTGGAATTAAGTGGAAAAAAAACCCAGGAGCCTTATAGAGGTGGAAATTGTATGTGAAAAGGATCTGGAGGTACTAGGTGATGTGCTGAATTACGGAGGGATGTGCGAAGGCAGCCCTCCCTTGATTTGCTGAGGGTCTTCATCAAATTATAGATGAGCGACTGAGAGCATTTACACCAGGTGCTTCTGACCTTAACATACTCTCCTCACATGGTCAACAAAAAAGAATACACTCATTATTTAAAAAAGGAAAATCTGTTTTGTAGAAGTTCCTATGGAACTTTAATGTGCAATTGAATTTTAGAGATTATGACTAAGTAGATCCATGACTCCATATTACTGAATTCCTGTTGTGGAAATGCCACTGACCTGCAGATTACTTCTCATGTGGGGAGGTTGCATGTGAATGAAGAACACCAAGCAGACTAAATAGATAAATTCATGTATTGATATGTAAGAAGAAAAAAATGGGCTAAAGAGAAAAATGATGCAACATAATCAGAACTTGGTAAATAATACTGATTATTTTGGTTGATGAAGAAATAATTTAGACCGTTACTGGTGTTGAGTAAATTTACTAGGTCTTTGATATAAGAAATCGCAACCCTCTCTTGTACCAATATCAAATTCATCATCAAGTGTGATGCAGGAGTGTGTGAAAAGTCCTGCACAATTAAATTATAAAACTGTATAAAAATATAAATATAGGGCAGGGAAGTTTAATGCATAAAACAAAAGCAAACTAAATCAAAGCAGTTGGATATAGTTGACAAAATTATCACAAAATTTTTGTATTAAACAATGAACAGACCAAATAAACTACCGACCTAATTGCAAATTATAATATTTGTACTTAAATATGAGCCCTGGACTGAGGATTACAGTTGTGTAAAACATTTGACTAGGATGATTTCAGCCACTAGCTGGGCCACTAGCACACCCAAATAAAAAACAAAAGCATCTTAAAATTGTTGTTCATAACTGGGCTTGGTGGCACACACCTGTAACCCCAGAACTTGGGAGGCTGAGGCAGGACGATCAGTGCGAGTTTGAGACCAGCCTGGGTAACAAAAGTGAGCTCGAGGCCAGGCTGAACTGCATAGCGAGACCCTGTCTCAAAAATGCAAAGGAGAATTCTTTTCAAATCTGACTGAGGAGACGTACGTATTTTAAGAAAGCATTCAAGGATATGAAGAAAATGTTTGCTTCTTGATATTAATCATAATATAAATAATATTTCATAGATAGAAAATCCCCAAATTAATCAGTCAAAAATGACCTTAAAGTACTGGACTGTGACAAACTGTAAAAACTGCAAAATGGTCTTTTAAAAGTGCAATTAATTTTCTATAGAATTCTTGTGATCATTTTAAATGAAACCAATTATCAAATTGTATTAAATGCATTTATAAACATGCATGTATACAAGTAAGACAAATTAGGCTTCTGTATATATGAATATACAGATACATAAATATGTAAATATATTTTTAAAGGACATATTTTAGTAAGCATTTTTTCTAGTGTTTGGAATTATAGTGATTTTATTCTTTATGCCATTCAGTAAGTCTAAGAATTCTGCACCTAAACACATTATTTTATAATTATAAAAGACACTATTATTTTTCAAATAAATAATATATAGCAGTTTAGAAAGAAAAAGCTTTATACCACAGTAATTCTTTTCCTGCATGACAAACCTCAGTTCAAAAAGATCCAGAATATTCTGTGATTTTTCAGCCTGTTCTTTTACCCTAAATCACAGAAAAGGATCCAACAATATAAGACAGAATCCAGATTCTACTTCATTTTATATTTGTCAATCATAAGCCATTATTAAGTTGCTACGATATGTCTAGCACTCTGTTATTACATCTGCTTGTAGGAATATCCTAATGAGTTAGCATGACAAAATATACAAACTTAGAAAACAAAAGTTTTCTCTTTTACAGTGAAAGACACATTTTCACTTTGACATTTTTCTGTTTGGCTTGTTCTAAAATACAGTTGCAGAAGGAAAAGAAGTTTCTTTGGTTTAGTGAGGACTTGATTGAGGACCACTCTGCATATGTTCTATATTAATATTCATAAATCCTTGGCAGAGGAAGTTTTATCTTCCCTTTTACAGATTTCGTTATTGAGAATTGTTCAAAATTGTAGAGGAAACAACCCAGGCTACATTTAGTTAGTATTTCTTTCTTTATCTTATATGGCCTATCGTCATCATTTTTACTTAAATAATAACAAAAAAAACAAGAAAAAAAATAAAGAAATGTTTTATAAAAATTAAGTAATGTGTATTTTTAACAAGGTCCTAGCTCTGTTCTCATCTGGATCTGGCCTCTACTGATGTCACATCCTAGCAATCTTCCTTTGTTTTATGAACAGTGAACAGACATTAATTGAGATGCTTTGTCTATGTTTTGTAACTGATGTCTCCAAGGAAGCTGTCCTGTAAAATTGTCAGTCAGTGGGCTGGCCAAATAATTTAGCAGATTAAAGGGCCAGCAAGCAGCAACAGGGACCAGTTGAATCCCCAGGCCTGTCTTGCCAGCCTGAACTCCAGGGTGAGCTGAGATGGCAATTGAGACTGAGCATGGTAGTGCAGATCTCTAATCCCAGCTCTTGGAAGGCTGTAAACAGGTGGATCACTACAAGTCTGACCTGTTAGTGAGACCCTGAACACTCTTAAACCCTACCCCCACATAAAAAAGATTATTGTGAGTCAATTGGTAAGCACATTCATTTTAGGGAACAAAGAGAAACAAATCATAGGTGATGAGATGTATAACCTTTACAGCAGAATAACAAGAGGTTGAAGAGGCTGTAGAATTATTGAATGTAATGTGGCAATACTTCTACTTTAGGTAATAAGGAAACAGATGTCTACCAGTCCCTCAAATAACCTGAATATATCTTTCATCTTGCTTCTAATGTTTTCACTAAACAAGAAATTGATTTTTAATATCAGTCAGTGCAAGAGCCAAACGTACTTATTCATTTTAATACAGAATAATTTGCCCTTGAAAAGTGGCATCAACTGTGTTGGAAAGGAACCCACATGGGTCTTCCCGAGGCCTGAGGCTGAGAACTGTGGTCTCTCGCTTTCATGTGCAACCACAGTTCCTGTGTTTCTTTGCTCCTCTGCTGGGATTCTGTCACCGTCATGGTTCCCCTGGCCCACCTTCTGCACCCAGGACATTTCTCCAGGTCGGGAATGCTTTCAGAGAACTTAAGTGCTCCATTTTTAGTCGCAAAACCTGAACTCTGATGTGTGTGTTTCTTTTCTCTTTAATAAAAGCAAAAAAGAGAGCGGGCCAAATATCCCAGTGGATTAAGGTGCTTACAAGCAGGCACAAGGAAAGGAGGTTTGATTACCCCAGCCTTCTGTGTGGCAACACGCTGAGATGGCAATTGAGATTGGGCTTGGTGGTGCGTGCCCGTAATCCTAGCTCTTGTGAGGTTGTAAACGGGGGTCTCACTATGAGTCCGACCTAGTAGTGAGACCCTCAACACCTGTAGACCCTTCCCTGAAATATACACAAAGAAAGAAAGGAAGAGAGAGAGAGAGAAAGAAAAAAAGAGAGAAAGAAAGAAAGAAAGAAAGAAAGAAAGAAAGAAGAAAGAAAGAAAGAAAGAAAGAAAGGAAGGAAGGAAGGAAGAAAGAAAGGAAGAGAGAAAGAAAAAAAGAAAGAAAGAAAGAAAGAAAGGAAGAAAGAAAGAAAGAAAGAAAGAAAGAGTTACCTTTCCACTCATTTTCCTAGCAAGTGCTGAAGATGCATGTAACCGAAGAGGACTGTGGGACTCCAGCCCTCTCTGTCTTAGTGCTTTGTCATGAGGTGAGCAGTTTCACAGTGATGAAAATGTGATGTCTCAGTCATGGAATGAAATTGCCAAAATTTAATCTTTCTCAATTAATTACAATATGCTATTGATAAATACTCCATACAGATTATAGGTACAGTTCTTTAAGTTAATTATAGCTCAGATATTTTATAATAGCTATCAAAAGCTGACCTTAGGGATTTTGGAACAGAAAAAGGCATGCAAAGGAAATATAGAGCACTTGTAGATCATATGTGAGAACTAAGTCATCTCAGATTGTGCATTTTCATAGTCGAGATAATGCTGTTACCAGACATAGTATTCCTGTTGCATCCTTCTATTAGGAAAGGTTAGTCTACCCAGGTTTTTGGAATGTTAATTTAGTTTTGTTTGTGATATACTCAATTAACGGATCATGTCTAGTGGGCATTAAGATGCAAAATACCAACATTAATACAGGAACACTAAATTTTAAAGTGTTCAGAGTATAGATGATGGAATAATAAGAGCAGATAAGATTTTTTCAGGTAAAAGGAATAGATACAAAAAAAAATGAGAAACAGAATTCCTTTATATGGCAAGCAAAACAGAGCTTCCAACCTCAACACTATTGGCATCTTGCACTAACCAAGATTTTGTTGTGGGAGGATGTCCGGTACAATGCAAGACATTTGGTAACACCCTTGGCCTCTGGTCCTGGACTTCAATAGCCCTCCACGTCTCCTCTGGATGTAACAAAATGTATGTCTACAGTGCCAAATGTTCTCTGGGGGACAAAATCAGCTGTGGTTTAGACCACTGAAATAGAAGACAGAAAGTTATGAAACAGACCAAAAAAAAAAAAAAACCAACAAAAAAACACTTTTAAAATGATGAAAATGGAAGTGATATTTCTTTCAGTGCTTCAAGTCAGTTAATGGAATTGATATTTTTAAAATGGAAAGAAAGGGCAATCCGCTCGGGTCCCCTTCTGTCCCTCTTTCCAGACAGAAGCTTTCTTTTTTTTTTTTTGGCTTTTTGAGACAGGGTCTCACTGTGAAGTTGAGGCTGGCTTTGAGCTCACTTTTGTAGCCCAGGCTGGTCTCGAACTCGCAGCGATCCTCCTGCCTCAGCCTCCCAAGTGCTGGGATTACAGGCGTGAGCCACCACGCCCGGCGATCAGAAGCTTTCTTTCTCTTAATAAATCTATTTTGCTCATAAAAAAAGGAAAGAAAATATTCGTGAATTTTAGAGACCGGTGGGCTTAAAATCTGGACATTGAAAATCACCATCCATTACATGCAATGATGTAAATATCTTTAAATAAGTTTTTGTATGGGTATGAAAATCAATCTTTCTTAGGTCAATAAATGAACTAGAACATAGAAAATAGAGATACAGAAAGATATTGATTTTTTTCCCTTGGTTGTGAAGCATAATGTTGAAATTTAGCTGAGATGAAAAAGTACAGAAGTAAGGGACGAGGTGTGATTCACTTTAGTGAAAGAAGGGTTCAGGAAGCTTAGAGGAGCCAGAGACCTAACGCTCACAGAGCAAAGTCTAGAAGGTTTAAGCTCAGGACATTGGGAGAAAGGCTGAGCTTGGACAGCTGATTCATTGAGCTTCCAGTAAGGGTGGCTTGTGAATTATTTATTTGTGCTTCCTTACAAATTATCTCACTTATTAGTGGCTTAAAATAATGATCATTATCATCTGTAAATTTCAGTGTCTTGCAAAGCCAGGTGTGTCATGGCTAGGCCTCTACTTCTCATTCTATCACAGGGGCTTGAATTAGAGCCATGAAAAATCACCCAGGAAATGCTGACTTCAAGCTCAACTAGCTGGCTGCTGTTGTAGAACTCAGTCCCTGTGGAGCAAACCACCTGAGAATCTGCATTTCCTCTGTGGTGTTCTAGGCTGTCCCCGTCTTGCACTGTGCTCTGTCCAGGCAGTTTGTAACATAACATTTTGTTGCACAAACAGAAGGAAGCCAAATGAAATATAAGATGTAGAGAAAGAAAGAGGGAATAGAAGACAGAATTGTTTCTGTAACCTAATATGAGAAGTGATACGCCATCACTTTTTCCATCTTCTAATCCTTAGAGGCAAGTAACTAAATCCATGCTACACACTAGGGAATAGGTCACGAAGACCAGGAGACAGCCATCATTAAGAAGGCTGTCTACAGTGGTGCCCTACAGTGGGGAAATAGGAGCATAGCTCTAAATGATGGGAAAATAAAGCAGAAGAAGTTCACATGATGACTCAAATTTCTCCAATGTGTCACTTTGAGAATGATGTGGGGAGTGCTGAGTACAAAGCTGAAGAAAGGCATAATGTTTAAGATATCAACTGGAGGAAGACAGAGAAACAGTCAACCAGAACAATAAATGCTAAGAATCTAGAAAGAACTGAAAGTTGAGATAAGGTTAAGGCCAATGAATTTGTTTAGCATCTATCTATGGCGTCGATACTCTGTAGCAAAATGCAATACACACATAAAGCAAGAGGAAGATTTGTCCTTTAGGATCTATCCCAATGTGAATTCATCCAGTGGGAGCAAGCAGCCGGATTGAGAAAGCTGGTCATTCAGTTATTCACAGTTTGGCATCATCGACTCTAGGCAGCACCTGCATAAAAGACTAAAGAAATAGGTCCAGAACTTAGCAGAATCAAGACAAGTATTGGTTGTATTTGAAAAAAAGACAATTACTAGGAAATCAAGAGTGAAAGAAAACATCACAGATAGGAGTTTGTATTACTTTTCTTGTTGCTGAGATAAATACTTAACATTCAATGCTAAAGGACAGTCTCTCCTCTCTCTCTCTCTTTCTCTCTCTTTCTCTCTCTCTCTCTCTCTCTCTCTCTCTCTCTCTCTCTCTCTCTCTCTCTCTCTCCCTCTCTATCTCTCTCTGTCTCTCTCACTCCCCCCCACCCTTGTATTTGGTACAGAGTGTAACTATGCAGCTCAGACTCATAGTGATCCTGCTATTTTCAGCCTCTCCAGCAGTGAAATTGTAAGCAAGTACCACCACACTTGGTCTCTTTCTGTCTCTTATAATCTATCCAGGCTACCTGCCTTTAGGTAGACATTACTCACACTGGGAGAAGTGCATCCTTCATCCTAGTGTCCAGCATGAAGCAATCCCAGCACCACACTGTAGATCCAACCACTTCTGAAATGTCTTACTTAGGAGCATACAAGACTTTAGAGAATGTCTAGACACAAGCCATAGCAGAGTTCTTGTCCAAAGAGTAGAATGCAAGAGTTTAAGTATTTTATTTGTAACAATTCTAGGTGACTGTAAAAATCACACTGTTAGCACAATTGAATTGGAAAAAGACACTGTGAAAGGGAAAGAATCTGTCCAAATGGAACAACTGAGATGAGGAAAAGGACAAAAGAAAGAAGGAAGAGAAAAAAATGTATTTATGTATACATACTGGATGGCTTGAATAAGCATACTGGTAATTTCTACGGACCTACTGAAAGGAGCAGTTAATGCTTGTCGTTGTCTTCTTCTTCTTCTTCTTCTTCTTCTTCTTCTTCTTCTTCTTCTTCTTCTTCTTCTTCTTCTTCTTCTTCTTCTTCTTCTTCTTCTTCTTCTTCTTCTTCTTCTTCTTCTTCTTCTTCTTCTTCTTCTTCTTCTTCTTCTTCTTCTTCTTCTTCTTCTTCTTCTTCTTCTTCTTCTTCATTTTCTTCTTTTTCTTTGTTCCATGTAACTTTTATTTTAAATCAAACATGCTTACACCTTGTAATTTAGACAACTTATTTGAAAATATGATATATGCAATATAATAGCCACAATTGATATCCAATTACTTTCTTTAGTGAAATTCTGTATCATTTCTAACATTTTTGTTGTTTTTTACAATTAATCTCTTTTAAAAAGAAAGTAATGCTGAAAAACAGTGGTTGTAGCAAAAAAGAAAAAAAGGTCCAAAACCAAACAATAAATGAAAAAAAATATATATATATTGCTCTATAGAGCTCTTTGTTTGTCTCTACATAATTTAGGCAGATACAGAAGTCTCCAGGGCAGGGCGGGTATGCCCTACATTTCTCTGGGTTAATAAAGCATCTTGCTTGCTTCTCTCTTGGCTTTCTTCTAGCATCATGACCTCACATTGTTTCAATTTTTTTCACCTTTCCTTATAGTTTTGAATTCCCCCAATTAAACATTCCAAAAAGCCAAAGTAAAAGGTGAATAGTTAAAATCTATCTTAGTTGTATATTGTGCCATTTTGGGGATCATGTGGTGGCCAGCATTGAAATTAGGAGTTCACATGTTAAATGTACTCTCTGCAGCTGAGGATGCCTTGTCGCACAAAGGTCACATAGATCCTGGGTGGGGAAACCTTTTAGAAGGACGATTAGTATATACATATAAGGATGATGTAGAATCATTTGAGGTCATCTTTGGAACTATCATTAGTGTTCTACCTGAATATTTTTGTGGCTGTGTATTTTCTTCTTCTGTTTTAGGGGCTACTTGTTGAACATTTGAAGCTTACCTTTTGAATTTTATGACTTATCCACCCATGGGATCAGTATTGTTATATCTGCTTCAATTACGAACAACAGAGATATCTCTATTGAAAACTTCCAGCACAATTTTGCATGCCCTTGCTCAGTGCTATAGTGATGCTTTTTCAGACCCATAGAGGTTATTTGCATCACCTCATATATTCTGACTTAGGACCAAACGGAAAATATCCAGATTTGGTGCACTAAGATTAACTAACATTATAAAAGGTGATAACCTGGAACTGGCTCCCTGTTCTCACTCATCATTTGCATAAATAAATATGTCTTTAGCCATACACAATGTGGAGATAATACTCTGTGTGTGTGTGTGTGTGTGAGAGGGGGGGGGAGGAAGAGAGAGAGAGAGAGGGAAAGAGGGAAGGAGCGAGAGGAAAAGACAGACAGAAACATAGAGAGGCAGAGATGGAGACAGGGACATGGAGACACAGACAGAGTCAGATAGAAAAAGATAGGCCCTTTTTCCACAGGGGAAATTCGATTAATACATAAGTTAATGCATAAATATGTGAATTAACACATAAATTAATAATGCATAAATTAAAACATAAATTCGATTAATACATAAATGTCCATTTAATGGACATTTTAAAATCAGAAGAGTTCACACAGAAGTTACGATTTGGGATGCATCTTTAATACTCTTAAACACCTGATTAGATAACCTGTGATACATTTTTCTTACAAGTTGACTGCACAGTGTTTCTCACAGAATTTTGGACACAATTTACAAGTCTTCGTTTGTTTTGATTATGGCCATATAACTGCTGCTTGTTTGGTCTTAGGGCATCCAAGTCTTATGGTTCTCTTTCTCCAAGAGGTTATCATGAAAGGTGTGGTCTGGAAAGACTGAGGACCTTAAAATATTTTCAGAAGTGTCAAACTATCTGCTTACTACATTATTATTTTTTTTTTTTCAGAACCTGTGGTTGAACTCAGGCCCTTGCACTTGCCAGGCAAATGCTTATTCTACTGAACTATCTCCCCAGCCCCTGTGAATACTTTTAATATGCTTCCACTTTAGTCACTAATGTATTAAAATTTTAAATATTTTATTTATTTACTGCAGTAATTAATACATGGCATATTGTTGTCTTCATTGTAGTTGTTCAGAGTATAAGATGCAGACATGATTTCTTGTCTAAAAATCATTAGTACAGCTCTTTCTTTACATTGCACAAAGAGTAAGTAGCTGTATTTTTTTTTTTTTTTTTTTTTTTTTTTTTAGGACAGGGTCTCACTATGTAGATTGGACTCATAGCAATCCACTTGTGTTCAGCCTCCCGTGAGTTGGGATTAAGGCACACGGCAGGCTGGGGATCGAACTCCTGGCCCCTGCATCTGCCTAAGTAGGTGCTTTAATCAACTGAGCTATTTGGCCAGCCTTAATGGGTTAAATATTAAGAGACAGAGCCTACAAATATTAGGGAGCAGAATCAGAAGTAGAAGTGCATCCTGAACCCAAAGTTTGAAGAAACATTGTCAGAGCTCACTTAAAATTTGGTCAGGTCCCTTGCAATTATTCAGGAGGATGGAGCCCAAAACTCAAGGAACCCCTTCAGGAGTCCTTGGATTAGATAAGTATGACTTCTGCTGAGGAAGCCTGCTCTGCAAGAGGTGTGAGAAGATATTCACAAATAGGCTGTTTATCACATGTCCCACCTGAGAAAGGCTATCTTTATACAGATAAGATGTCACAAGTAAATGATCATTTGGAGACAAAGATCTCAAGTCTAAAATGAAGACAACTTAAAGAATGACTTCTTTCCAGGGAGTTTCACCTAAGCGAGTGCTCTGTTGCATATTGAAATTGCCAATGGCAGTGTAAGTTTTTAAGATAAATTTAATCATAAGTGCCTAATGTTATATTAGCAAAATAATATGGTTTTACTTCTGACAATTTTGGTGTCTAACTACAGCAAATCTGGGGCAGGTTTCCACACACCTATTGAGGACTTGCTGGATTGTCAGTAAAGTAAATCAGACAATTTCCATTTATACAAACATATAATGTAGTTCGATATATTTGAATGTTGTTCATAATTTATAGAGCTGCTTATTTGGAAAATGAAGACTGTGTACTTAGATACTTTTACTATTCAATTACACAAGTACATGCATTTTGTATTTTGCATGCTTTCACATGGTGTTTTAACTTAAAATATAGACAAAATATGTTTAGCAAACAAAAATTCTGATTGCCACAATACAATTATGTATCCACAGTTCTGCTTGAATGGTAATCAAAAATCTTGCTTTCTCAAAACAAAAATTATTTAAAGAAAATGGAAAATGATGTTAATAGTCACTTTTTGGCTTAAGCACTAGCTGACTTTTACATCATGTGTTCAATTTAGGTTAGGCTGTAAATTTAGGTGTTTGTTGAGTTCGTATGCTCAGGACCTATTTGTAGTTTGTTTATTACTTTACATATCTGTTCATTTAGATAATTACCTGACACACACTCATGGCAGATTGTTTTGACAGATTATATTGGCTGAGATCAGTTTGTCACCTGCCATCTGTCCAGTAAAGGTAAGTTCAAAAGCTGGTAATTTCTAGATCATAATAAAGTATCTATCTACGATTATGATATTTTTAGCCTTAAGAATGTGTTGACCAAAAATTGTTACTAACAAGTATGTCAGGTGTTCTATATCTAAAATGCTAGCTGTATGCTATATTGAAAGAGTGCTGTTGCTTTAAATTAAGTAATTTGTTGAGCATCTTGAACACTTTTGAATAAAATTGCTTTATTTCCATTTTTATTGGCTGTTTGATCCCTTAGCAAACCCTACATAATTAAAGTTAAAATGAGTATTTTCAAGCACATATACAATATTGTTAGTGGCAGTATGTATTCAGATCAAGTGCATTATAGGGGTTTTCATCTGTACAAAGCCATGTAATGAAGAGAAAGAAATTAAATTACTAAATGTCTAAGTATATAATAAATATATTGTTAACAATGCTGGTAATTATTAGGGAACTATTTTTGAAATAAAATGTTACTGAAATATTTGAATATAACTGATAAATATATCAGAAAGAAAAATGAGCAAACTTTAAAAGTCTGCTTCTTAAAGTTAGACAAAATTCCTACTTTTAAGAGATATTCTATTAAAATAAATGACAGACATGTTTGCTTTGCTTTTGTTCTTCCTCACTGAACCTTACGTGAGTGCTATGTATCAGGTGCGGAGGACACACTACTAGCCTGGCAAAGGCAGTCTGACTGACACTAGTCTAGAGAACATTATTGGATTATGGTGAGTTGAATAAAAGAAACAGGAAAGTCCTTGAAATCCTTTTGATACAATTGAAGAGATAACAGCTATATAAAGATATGGATATAGGGGTCAAGGAGATAGCTCAGGGGCACAAGTGCCTGCTTGGCAAGCTCAAAGTCCTGAGTTCAATTCCTAGTTCCATAAATAAATAAATAAATAAATAAATAAATAAATAAAACACATATAAACACAAGTGACTGAAGAAACAATTACACACAATTAGATGCCAGAGCATAGGTTCTCTCAAAGGTATCTTTGCACTACATGATCTCATGATTTGTGGAACCAGAGCTTTCGGAAAGAGTATACATAAATCATAGTTACATGAAGCACAGAGCTGAAGTATTTGGAAACCTTTTGAAGCTATGAAAGGCTTCATTAAAGCCTTGAGCCTTACGTTACACACAACAGAAACAACTTTACACTCATCAGAAGGACAAACAGATTGGTACTTTGTGGACATTCTGGAAAAGTATTTAGTAGAGTAGTGAAAAATATAGCCAACTAGGCTGTCAATTGGCTACAGTACATGGAAGAATTGTACATGTATTTTTTTTTTATTTGATGTGACCAGTTATGTTAGCATCATGTAAAGACTGCTTCATACATAAGTGTCCTGGGTGACTCATTGCAAATTCCAAAGATGCTCTGGTTTTAGTTTGGCTATATTTTGAAAACTAGGATTACAGACGTTTTCTAATAAATCTATTGATTTATTTTTAATCTAACCAAATGCAAAAACATGCTTCTTTTATTTAATAAGCTATTCCTCTTTAAAACTTAGTCCACATCTTCATGGCTTATCTTATGAGGATATTCACCATACTTACTATTTTATGTAAAAAGAAATTCCATTACTTTGTGTATGATAGACAATATACAACATAAGTATATCCAATACATGTTGATATTTTCCAATAAAAATCCTAATATGAAATAAGTTAAATGATGACAAATTATGCTTGAAAAACAACAACTTGAAAAATTGAAACACTGAGTGTTGGAAAAGCTATCTATCATAAAGCAAGGAGACGTGAAGAAAAGCACACACCCACAGTAAGTTCTGAAGACATGTAAAGCAAAGAAACAAATAGAGTCTAAAGCCTCACTTCAAAGTGACCAAATGGAAGAAATTATGAGATATACTATGACAGTCATGTACATTGGGCAACTTATTGAACTTAGACCAAAACAATCAAATGCCAGAGGAAAGGATTTGGAGGGCACATCTCTCTTGTTGGTAGCTACATAAGCAGTTAGAGTGACGGCATAGTAGATGAGGGTTTCCTAACTTCCTTGCTGAACGTGGGAACATCTTGTGTGCATCTCAAACAATTGCTTCATAAAACGTGAGATATTAGTGACAAAGAAAGCACATTGAAGACAATTGCAAAAGTAGTGATTACATTTGCAATCCACTAGACTACATGTGGAAATGAAATTAGGAACACACGAGAAGCAGAGGATATCACTTGGTGTACCTCTTTCATTTATTTGGGGACGCTAATGGTCTGGGAGACCAAGGACTACTAAATGTTCGAAGTGGTAGGATGGAGCTGAAGTTTAGCCTTAACGCTGCTTACTACATTTCTTCCCATTTATTGGATATAAATATGCTAAAAATGAAAGTAAACTTTTAACTCTTGATCATGATATATTAGAACAATAATTTTAGTTACATGTCCTTTATGTCAGCAATCACTTCTTGATTTTTGCTATTCTTATTTTGTAGAGTAGATTAATTTACAAGGATATATTGGATTAGATTTGAGAAACGAGGTAGAGTACGTTTCTTAAATGAAAGTTGTAAAATGTGTTCATTTAAACTATAATGTAGGTTTCTAATACTATCAATAGATTCCTAGTGGTGCATCTTTTCTTTCAGTTAAGTTTTCTCTTGATAAAGTTTTCCTTTTTCATTACCACTAATGACCTCCTGGTTTACTACATCGGCTGGCAAATTTTAATAACAGCATAGGGGCAACTCTTTCTCTGTGGCAAAAATATGCATGGTCAAGACATTCTTTTTTCATTCAATTCTGTAAAGTTCAAATATGCAATTCATTTCTTCAGCTGCAAGGGAAACACCCTACAAAGACAAGGATGTCCTTTCTTTATAAGCAACTTCTTTGTAAATAAAGATTAACACGAACTAGTCAAAATCTAAGCATCAAAGAAAATTCTGTGAAGTTCTATGAGATATGAAATTCTGAGGATATGATGATATGAAGCAATTCCACATTTGTTAGTGAAAAGAGCAGGATTCTGTACTGGCTCCACACATTTTACTTCTTATTATGTTCTTGAGGATAAAAACATAATAACCTAAAATATTTCAGTACTGTTGACATAGAACATTTCCAAAATAGTTATCAGAAGTAGACTGTACAAAATTTATGCTCTATATATAATTCTGTATTTTCTTGCATGGAATATTGTGCTCTATTAACTGCTCTGTCAGTTGTTATTTTATAGATCAAGCATAAAAAGCTGATTTTCAATGCTTTTATTCACTTTATAATTTGGGAAATATCTCTGTCTATCTATCTATCTATCTATCTATCTATCTATCTATCTATCTATCTATACTTCTTTCTTACATTTCTTTGCAAAATGACATAGTTTGTAATTAGAAATGCAATTATGGATTTTCAAATAATATATAAATATGTTGCAATTTAAAAAATGAAAACAATAATGACAAATTTTATTGAATATGAAATGTGTAATTAGCTCAAGGTCATATGCATAAGTAATATTTAAATTAATTTGTTAGACTCTAACTATGCTGGTTAAATTAATTTAGATTTTAAAGTTTCAAATATCTGATTGCATGACATTTCTCACTCTCATCACTACTATTACATTTTGCCATTCCTATTTGAAGATATTTTGAGATCTGATCATTCAAAAATATTTAAAGTGATTCTGGACCACCAAGATGTCTCATGTAAGTATGTATCTATCATTATACAGTTCTATCCTCATTTTTTAGCTTTATACTTATTCCTATAGCTACTTCTCCTCTCTTTCTTGCTCCCTCTCCTCCCTGTCCCTCTCCTTCTTCCTCGTCCTCTCTCCTGCTACCTCCCCTTCTCCCTCTCCCCTTCTCCTTCTCTTGCTCCCCCTGCCCTCCCCTTTTCCCCCTCCTTCTCCCCTATATCTGCCCCTTTCTCCCCATTCCTCTCCTCCCTCTCCCCCTATACCTCCCCTCTCCCCCTATACCTCCCCTCTCTCCCTCTATCTGTCCCACTCCCTCTCTCCCTCTTCCTCTCCTTCCTCTCGCTCTCTCCTCCTCCCCCTCCCCTTTCTCTTCACCCTCTCTCCCTGTCCCTCTCCCTATCCCTGTCTGTGCCCCTCTCCTTGTCTCTCTCTATCTCCCTCCCTGTCTCTCTCTCCCCCTCTCCCTCTCTCTCCCTCCCATTTTCCCTCTCTCTCTCCCTCCTCCTGTCCCTCTCTCTTTCCCTCTCCCTCTCTCCCTCTCTCCCTCTGCCCTCTCTTCCTCTCTCTCTCTGTCTCTCTTCCACATTTCCTCTTTCCTTCTCTCCTACTTTCCTTCTTTCCTGCTCTACCATTTCTATCTCTGTCCACAATTTAAGGGAGAAGAGGTTAAGCTAAGTGACTAGCTTTGGGGATGCAAGCCATAAACAGGCAGCTTAAATGCAGGCTCATCATGGTGGAAGAACACAGCAGATGTTTGTTGAGGATAGAGCAAGCAGCAGGCATAGAGTCAAATGGGCTAGGGACTTTATATAGTTCCCACAGGCAGATATCTATGACAAAAACAAACACAACAGAATCATACTTTATTAATGCACTGAAAATTGCTTAATGTAATAAATTGAACATATCAAGATTAACTCTAACAATCTACTCTTTGTCATCTTTATAACCAAATGCATCTTTTAAAAATTCTATGTATGTATGTATGTATTTATTTATTTATTTGGTACATCGTCTTGCTACACATCCCAGATGCATAATGATCCTCCTGTCTCAGCCTCTCCAGTGCTGGAATTACAGGTTTGGGCCACCATGTCTGGTTTCTGTGGCCAGCATGACACAGCCAGGTTTCTTGGGCCAGCACAGCATGGGACTGAATCCAGGTCTTTTTGCTTTCCAGGAAGGCACTTAGACTGCTGAGCTATTTTCCCAATCCCAGATGTATATTTTTAATCATATATAATCTACAAATAAAGAAAAGAATCACTCATCAATTAAGCTGTTTATTGGATCATGAGGCCAATGTGGTGGGTGAAACATTGTGACTACTTAAGGGATCAGAAGCTTGGCTGGATCCTGGGTGCCTCATAACTGCACACCGTAGTGCATTGAGACCCCTCCCTAGGGCATACAGGAGCCATCCTAGAGTGACTGAGCACAGAAACATATACAAGGGAGTTGAAGAAAGATGTTGTGCGCCACTTTCCCAGAGGAGCTCTGATCATCACAGCTGCCACACTGTCCTCTGAGAGGCTTCAGTTTCTGCAGGCGGCTTGGAAGGAAGGGAGGGAGGCTTGCTAGAAGCTGAGGCTATCTCCACTCATTGCTCTTTGCTGTTTTCTCCCACCATGAACTACTGCCCTCTGCCATGTCCCAGTCTGCCTTGGAGCCAGTGGAGTATGAAATGAAACTCCCACTAACTGTGAGCTAAATAAACCTTTCCTTTCTTAATTTTCAAAATGTCAGGTATTTTGTCTCAGCAACAAGAGAAGAGTAACTGAGACAAGGCTTTTGTAGACTACATCTCCAAAGTTTTCCAAACTACTTCCACAATCTGATTCCAAAATCTTCCAAACAGTCACAGCAATGATCCCACTCTTTTCACCATTTGTATGTATCAGTCGGCTTTCTCGCCACTTGACACATCATCTGGCAAAAAGTAAAGAAGGTCCATTTAGCTTGTACCATGTTTACATGGTGCAAAGGCAAGTAAGTAAATAAATAAATGTATAAAATCACAGAACAAGTATGAAAGGAAGAAATTCTGCTGAATTCATGATAACCAAGAACAGAGCAGGGGAATAGCACCACAAAGGAATGACCTGGGGAATATATGTAGTACCCAGTGTCACACCTCCATGAATCAACCAAATGTATTCAAGAGCTTTCTTTACTAATCTACTAGTTCTTAATCCAATCAAGTTGATAAAACTGAACTAGAGCTTAAAAGACAGATTATTCAAGGCAGAATTAGGGATACATTAAATATTGCATTGGGTGGGCAAATACTATTCTTTCGACAGAAGAATTGTACTCCTCCCTAGATGAGGAGGGATAATTTATACAAATATCAATTTAGGAACTGGATCTGCTGCTGCTGAGTCCAGATCTGAGAAGCATGCACCCTGTCACCTGCCCCACGTATAGTACTGGTTCCTTCTGGTTCTAAGTCTAAGATTACCAGGTTCAAGGATCAGCTAACCATGAATCTCATTAAGGAGGAACACGTGCTCCAGAATAAGATCACGGCTGTTGGGGTTAGGGCTGTTCCCATGGCCTGTGCCATCAGTATCTTAATGAGGGATTTGGCGGATGAACTTGCTTTCATTGGTGTAATGGAAGACAAATTGAAGGGAGAGATGATGGATCTTAAACACAGCAGCCTTTTGCTTAGGACACCAAACATTGGCAAAGACTACATTGTAACTGCAAACTCCAAGCTGGCT
Organism: Myocastor coypus; assembly: GCA_004027025.1. Lineage (NCBI taxonomy): Eukaryota > Metazoa > Chordata > Mammalia > Rodentia > Myocastoridae > Myocastor > Myocastor coypus. Next base: position 43,758 of record PVJA010001023.1, read on the forward strand.
GTTCTCACCGCTGGAGCACATCAGCAAGAGGGAGAAAGTGTCTTAATTTGGTGCAGCGTAATGAGAACATCTTCAAGTGCATCACTCCTAATGTTGCAAAGTACAGTCCTCATCGCAAGGTGCTTGTTGTGTTCATCTCAGTGGACATCTTCACCTATGCAGCTTGGAAGATAAGCAGCTTTCCCAAGAACCGTGATGTCGTACTGGCAGTGGTTGCAACCTGGATTCAGCTGGGTTCCTCTACCTGATGGGAGAAAGGCTGGGCGTGCACCCACTGAGCAGCTGGATATGTGGGGAGCATGGGCATTCCAGCATCCCTGTGTGGAGTGGTGTGAATGCTGCTGATGTCACCCTGAAGAATGTGCACCCTCAAGCTAGGAACTGATTCGGATAAGGAGCAATGGAAAGAGGTTCGTGAACACACGGTTGGCAGTGCTTATGGAGTGACCACACTAAAGGGCTGCGCATCCTGGGCTATGGGACTGTTGGCGACAGATTTGGCAGAAAGTAGATGAAGAATCTTAGGAGGGTGCATCCAATTTTTAGCATGATTAAGGGATTAAGGGGCTCTGTGGAATCAAGGATAATGTATTCATGGAACAGAATGGCATCTCTGATGTTATGAAAGTGACTCTGACTCCTGAGGAAGAGACACATTTGATTGCTTTTTTTTTTTTCTTCATGGGCTCAGGCTGCCTTAAGAGTAGATCTGGGGATCAAACTGCCATCCCCTGTGCCTGAATGGGTTTGCCAACGCAAGTGCTTAAACCACTGAGCTAACCCGAAAGCCCCCGAGAAGAGGCAGGTTTGAAGAAATGTGTGGAAACCCAGTAGTCCACCCAGAAGGAGGTACAGTTTTCAAGTCTTCCGGTGTCACCAGGTCACTGTCTAAGCTACAGGAGGGTTTAGTTGGAGTTGTGCCAGCTGTCCTTTTTATCTGACATGACTGAAGCAGTACTATTAAGATGGTCTGGAGAAAACATCAGTTTTCAAAAATTAAAGTAGGAACGTTTCATAGAACCCCACAGCTCTGTCCTAATGTTGGATGGTGCTACACTTGTAGTCCTGGTCAGTATGAAGTAGTCCAGCATCTCTGAGACACCTCACTGTGCAGGCTCCAGTCACCCTTCAAACACATGTGTGTTACTGTGTTACACAGCTTCACTCACCAAGCCTTGTCTGACCTTAACCCACTTGGTCACAGCCTGGTATCCAGCACACAAATCCAGTACTACATACCTTGTGCACAACTGTTTTAAAAGATTTTAATTATATATATATATATATATATATATATATATATATATTTGTGATATACTTAAATATATATCCATATAAAATACAAAGAAAAGACCTGCCTGCAAACAATGTAATTCAATGTTGCACCAACTACAATACAAAATAAATCTTGAATAGTGACTACTGTTAAAAAAATATTAATTTAATAATTGCAAAGAGGCTGCAAATATGTATTAGATCTAATTGTGCATTTATTTCCTTTGAAATTCAAGACTTTTCCCTGGAAAGTTACCTATTATGAAAAACCATACACAAGAGAGAAGGAATGTGAATCTGGAGAGATGGATTTAATAGTGAGATTAATCCTAGTGGAATAATTCTCTCAAATCAGCCCTCATTAGTAACATAAATAACAATTATATTTTTTATCTGAAATTCAGAAGTTATACAAATATATTATATTTTTGTTACTGAAACTTACCAATTATACAAATAATATAAAATAAGTGAGAAGGCTATTAGCATATTTAAATAGATTTAAGGGGCAGGGGTCAGGGGTTCAATTCCCAGGCCTGCCATGATGGCCCCGACCCCAGGGCGTGCTGAGACCGCAATTGAGACTGGGCGTGGTAGTGCACGCTTGGAATCACAACTCATAGGAGGCTGTAAACAGGCAGATCACTATGAGTCGAGTCTAGTAGTGAGACTCTGAACACCCGGTTGACCCTTCCCTAAAAAATACAAAAGAAATTTTAAAAAATTAAAAAACAATAAAAGCACAAGGTATATGGTGGTAGGAAGAGACAGTAAAATATTGATTGAGATTCTTATAAATATAGTCTTCTTAGAGAAAGCAGCAGAGAAGTTAAACGTCGAAAGGTGATCAGATTATAAATATATAGAGATTAAAAAATGTAAGTGTGGAAACAGAAATGAGAAAGTATAAATACTATGAAGGAAATTTGTAATTACATTAAGGAAAGAAACATGACCAGTGCAGTAGGTTTATATAATTCTCTTTAACAATCTGCCTTCTCAGGAAATGGTAGCTTCACCTCTCTAGTTGTTCATGTCAAAATCAAAATAACAACAACAAAAAAATTATATATATATATATATATACATATATATATATACACACATATATATGTACATATATATATGTATATATACATATATATGCATATATATACATATATATATGCTGTTTCTCTTATAATTCACATGCAACCTGTCAAAAAATTTGTTTATTGTAACTTCAAAATATGTCCAACATTTGCCCAGAAAACTTTCTTCTATTGTCCTGTAATTTCCAAAGACCTTCTCCCAACTTAGATAAAAATAAAAGTTTGAGAAGCCACTGCGTGCTCTGTTTCCTATATCATTTCACTTCATCTTTGAGAAATGTCCACCCTTCTGCATTTTATTTATCTGCCTTATCTACATTAAATAAATCTTGGCTTCAGGACCTTGTATTATGGATCTTTCTTCTAAGGACTCTTTTGCCCCAAGGATCTACCTGAATTGTTCTCTCATCTAATCTAGGCATCTCTTCAAATCTATGATCATTTCTTTTATCCCTGATGGCTTTATTTATGTAAAGTCCTGCCCCATCCCAGTTCCATACTTCTTTATTTCTTTTACTTTCTTATGGTACTCAGTAGTAGTGATTACGAGGTGCTCTATGTGGACCACGTTAGGATTTGATGAAGCAACCCAAGACTCTTAAGACAGAATTTTCTACATGCTACTTATTCACCAACATAAATTTTGGCTTGGCTATATTTGATTTTTTTCCCTCAAACTCAGGGAAATTAAGAGCTTCTATATGGACATTATTGATCATGCTGGTAAAGTGAAAAAGTTGGTAAATGATATGGTAGTTCTTAAACTTTTTTCATGGAAGTGATACATGCCTCTCCCAAATACATTAAATATTGTTCAAAGCAAGAAATATAGCTGAGGTCATGAAATATAATTATGCAACTGTGCCATCCAATGAAAAGGAGTATTGGAATATTTGACAATAAGATATGTGATCCACCACATTAAGTCCCAGAAAATGTATTAGTTTCTCAGTAATTATTTTCTTATGTCATTGATAAATATTTCCTGGGAATTCCTCTGAGATGGACACTACAGAATGGGTGTCTAGCAAAAAATACAACCGTAGCAAGTTCAGAAAGAGGGTGTGATTTATAACATGGTTGCAACTGAAACCCCAATCCATCCTCAAAAGAGACTCTCAAGTTTTGAGGCTCTTTATTATTGTCCCACATTGAGAAGGGGAGACAGATCTTTGTACTTGTATATTTGATGATCACTTTGTTAGGACCTGTCTGAGGGGAAGTCAAAACTTGCTCAAGGGAGCTCCCTGTTGTAGAAGACAGTTTCCTTACATACTCTGTGATGAACCATCAGCCAATTAAGGTTACTGATAACTGGTGTGAGTTGGGAAATTTGAGTGAGTCAGCTCTGACCAAGACATCCTCATAAAAATACCATAGTATCAGTTTTCTTTATCACCATGGGATGCTCATGCAGCTGAGGGCTTTCTCTTATTTTGTTTAATGCTCTAACCACCATGTCTTGAACAACTCTTTCAATGTGGTGCATTCAAATTTTACTGAATGAATGAGTAGATGAACAGTTTACATAAATACTGAGGACAGCAGTGTAAAACTATGTTAAAGGTAGAGGGCTGCCTAGACAAAATAAGAAATTAAACTTGGGAAAAAAATGTTTAGAAACATCATTCATGAGCAATGTTAATGGCAATGGTAAAAAAAAAATTGATTGATTATGGGGAAAGAGATACTAGGAATGGCTGATAGAAAGCTGAGGTTATATTTTAGGTAGAGGTAATATGAAACTCACATGATGTCAGAGCATAAGACTGGTCTATAAAAGTAGACCTATAAGCAACAGAGTCTGTCAAAAGAAAAAAGTCTATTGGAACAATTTACAATATGAGAGCATAGAAAATAAATTGTGCTGTTTATAGGACTCATGATATCTGCTTTTAAGAGTTCTTGCTTCAAAGACAGAAATAGTAAATGAGTGAAATGAGAGATCTGTTCATGTTGTACACTGCAATTCCTTTTTGACTTAACCTATGCATCCCACCACCTCATGGTAAAGAATTTAAGTGTGCTCCATACAAAAGGCATAAGAAATTTACAAAACTACAGACACAGAACATGAGTGGATATCTCAAAATGAGTTGGAAGAATATGGCTTAAGTAGTGAGACTAACAAATTACAAAACCCAAAGTGATCAGCTTTACAAGTATGGTTGCAGAACATTACCTAGTCAGCTTTTGGAAATCTGCTCCAAGTCTGGGAAATAGAAACACTTGAAAAACACATTCCAGGATTAGTCCAGTAATTATATTTCAGGTAGTTTTAAAATGTTCTCACTAGAATTAAAGACATGGATCTGTTATATCATGTGATGCATTTGCAGAAAACTGTCTTCTACATAGCTTTCTTTGGTACATGATGTGCATTGTAAAATTTGATGGCTTCCAATACAAATATATGGAACACCCAGTTACTTAGAAATTATTAATTACCATCTGTTAGACATTTAATAACACGATATATACTGATGAGGTTGGGGGCATCTGTCCTGGGCTTTCACACGTGAGAACAAATTCTAAACATTATTTAAGAACTCAAAGAAAGTTTATGTCCAATATCCAGTTGTGATCCAGGGTATCATTCCCATCAAATTAGATGACTTCCAGGAACTTTCTCTCTTTACAGACATGTATTCTATAGCCAGGGAATGACGTATATTCACGAAATTAAATGTACCAAAGAATATTCTATGAATGATTAAGAGGCACACAGGATTTCACTAGTAATCTAGAGAACATTGTTGGAAGGTGCATATGGCATGTTACACTGATTGATACACATTAAGACTGCAACAAATTATAGTTGTTATATATCAATTAACTTTTACCTACAATAATTTTTAAAATGGATGCTCTAGATATTCACATATGGCTTACCAATGTCCCAGAACTAGAATACAATAAAACATTTAATGGTATAATTAAAGGTTTAATTAATTTCTATATTTTAAAATAAAACTTACATTACATTGAATTTTAAGTAATATTGACTCATCCTCAATTATCATGCACAGTATCTCATGAGATCTGCTATATTATGAAACACTGAATTATTAGGACTTGATCCCACATGAAAAAAATATTTCTGGAACTTAGCACAGGATAGACCCTCAAAGGATGTTTTAATAGTTGAGCACATCAAAAATGAATGATAATAGAGAGATCAGAAAATTTATAGTTAGATAGAATATAGATAGATAGACAGATAGATAGATAGATAGAGATAGAGATAGATATTCTTTTCTGATTAAAACACTGGTTTCTCAATATTTTGCACCACAAAATAATAGTTTTTTTTTTCTCTTACCTACATGAATGCCACATTTTTTTTCCTCTATTGATTTTTTTAAGGCTATCCAAATGAGTTTAAGTTCTTTCTAGCCTATGGCCAGATGAGAACATGATCCATTTTTAAAACACTCGTTATACCTTTAAAGTATGACTGAAAAATTTCTCAAGGCTCTTGGGTAAAAATATGAAGCTTTTGAAAGTATTTTGCTTGCCCTTCTCTAAAACAATGAGAGGGGTTGAGAAACTTGGGGTTTATTGAATGAAGTGAAGCCCCAACCCCACAGTAACCTATTCAGGGATGATATTGATCAATAGAGTTGAAGACTTAAGAATCTAAGGAAAATAAACAACGACTTTCTTATTCTCATGGGTTCTTCCTGAGTTTCTTGTAGGTAAGAACACAAATATAATTTTCCTTTAGAGATGGGCTATTTATTCCTATTGAATGTGCCTCAGGAATTCTCTAACAGCAGGCCACTCCACAGTGCATTCAATTTTGTGCATCGTTTTTCTTAAGAATATTTGAAAGTATAACAAGTTCAAGATACCAATTGCTTACAAGCCTAGATGATTAATTATGGTTATTTAAGAGAAAACTATAATGTATATTTTAGGTCTTATTTTCCATTAAGAATCAAATAAATTGTTAACTATTATTTTATAAAATTTATTTTTTTAGTAAATGTTTGGGGTACGTAATGCTTGCACTCTTCATGGGGTGTTGGTACAAGGACATCGTGCATCTGAATTCTTCTTGCACCCTCTTTCCCTCCTCGCCTTAGCCCTACATTTTGTTTTGTAAGTCCAGGGTTCATCCTAAGTATTGATGATCATATAGCTCTTGCCAGAATTAAAATTTATTGATCTAAGTAAATAATTAAATATAACTTGTCATCATTTTAACTTTGTATACCATTTGCAAATGGAAATTGCATTTTTGTTTGAACCTGTTCTCTTGTGATTCTTTGTTTCCTAACTGCTTGCCTTGTTCTCTTACAGACATTACTATATTCTGTTTTTCCTTTCATCCTCTCTGATTGTCTCATTTTTCTGGGTTTTGTTTCATACTTTCACATTTTTCCTGTTTAAAATTTTCTATGCAGAATATGGCGTTCTTTCGTGATAAAGACATACATAGCTACACAAGATCATTTGTTAAGTCTCATGTATAATTTACATCTTCACTGGGGTACCTGTACCTAAGAGTAAATATGTATAAGGAAATAAAAAAGGGGAGGGAAAAGAACAAAACAGTTTGGCTTCATGTAATTAAAAACAAGATAAAATAAACTTCCTAGATTCAGGTGGTTGAGACAACCTAGGTGCTCACCTCTGCTGAGTCTCTTGATGTCTCAAACAGCTGGAACACCTGGTCCAACAAGGAAGGAAGGATTACTCTCCGCTGTCTCTCAGTGCATGGCTAATGTTTCCTTCCCTCCGTTCAATTACGCTGTCTTCATTATGCTCCCTTCCTCACTATCACAGTTGTTAAAATGAAAAGCCTCCTTCCAGTCCGCAGCTCCATTATGCAGGCCTATACCTGTGCCGGCAGCATGCTCCTTTTCTCACCTCATATTGCCTTTTGCTTGGGAAGGAGATCCCTGCCGCGCATCTCAAACTGAAAACTGAAAGAAAATTAAGTTGCTGTTCGGAGTTTGAGCGAATTATGGAAAACGGGCCCTTTTTTGTCTACCAGGCATGTTGGTATAGGCTATTACCCACCTTCTACCCCATTCCCTACAGTGGTGCCTGTCAGTATGGAAATCTCATCTAAACTGTACCAGTTTGGACCTAAGGCAAGGACACACACACAAACTTTTCCTTCAAGCTGCGGCTGCGTGTCAAGTATAATGGGTCTCAAAATGGTTCCCCCGCGCTGCAGTAGTGAGCTTCCGACACGGTGGCATAAACCCTGGAAACAACACTAATCAGTTTCCAATTTAGATGAAGAAAAATCCAATCAATCGTTCTGTAGCAAAATGTGAGCAACACCTAAATGTGGAACTGCCTTCAGGTAGTACGGAGCTTTTTGGAGAGAAGTGCACTATCTGGCTTCACATTTGTTTATGTATCTTATTTTTTGAGTTTTTAATATATATTTAAAGACCTCACTGGTCAGGTTCAATCTCCGGCAGGACAAGCGGTGCCAGCCTCGCCCCAGGGCTCACTGAGATGGTACAGAGACTAGGCATGGTGGTGCGCCTGCAATACCACCACCTGAGAGGCTGAAAACAGACGGATCCCTGTGAGGCCCCATAGACACTATACTAAATAAAATACTAATAAAATAAAGACCAAAGTTAATTTCTTGTATAATACCTAATATTTTAAATTATTCCTTGAATTAGCTTTGGAGCTACGCAATCAATTTGAATTAGTTTTATGAGAAAATATTTGCTTGCCTGAAATTATAATCAAAATACTGTTGTGTTTGGTTTTAGGATTAACTAATAAAACAGACTAAAATTGAACTCTATGTTACAGCATCATCAAAACGGACAGACACCTTTTCCCTGACCTGCCTTTTTCAGTTCCCTTTAAAACTAATCATTTAGAGGTACTTTAGTTTAATGGTAATAAATGTATATCTCAAATTACCTTTATGAATATGTATCAGCAATATGAGTTTCTAGAGCATTTATAATTAGTGAAAAGCCCACTTTGATACAGTAGTCACTTTTTCACATATTGAAAATTGAGGAGCTGGGAAGATAGCTCAGTAGAATAAGCAATTTCCTGGCAAGTGCAAGGGATTGAGTTCAATTCCTGTCCTCCCCTCGAAAAAAGAGGTTAACATGTAGTTGAAAATATTCACAAATGATGAGCATACAATTTAATGAAGTAATTTAATTAATGTAGCTGTGCGTATAATTTATTGTATTTAGGGGAGAAATGTTTATCCCGATTCATGTCCCAAGCACCTTGGGAGGTTTGCTACCTCATGTACCTGACAGTTGATTCTCCTGAGCAAAGAAGCAAGGATTCTGATTTCTCTCACTGAAAATGGGCTTTGCTTATTACTGAACTTCATATAATAAAGCACATATTATACCTTGGCCTCTTTGTTTTACATATTTATTTATTTGTTGTATTTAGCACTGGGTCTAGAGGGTCTCACTATGTAGACTGGACTCATAGTGTCTCTCCTGTCTTCAGCCTCCCAACAGCTGGAATTACAGGCATGCATTTCTCTATTGTCTTCCTGTTGAACATTTCCTTTTATCTACAGTTTGGAGATGCTGTGGATAAAATTACTATGAACATGTTGATCCAAGTTTATTTGAAAATATGTGCTTCCATCTTACTTGCTAAATATCTGGGAGTTCCGTTATTAATTTATCAAGTGTGTGTGATGTTTAATTTTATGAAGGAAAAGGCACAGTTTTCCTAACTAGTTGTACCATTTCAACATTCCTGTGAATAAAGTACAAAAGTTTAATAAGCTGACACTTGTGCCACTCTTTGTTATTCTCAGCTGTTAATATTTCAGGCACCTCAGCCGTTGTGTCTAATTTTTTTGGCTTATTGTTTTGCTTCAGTGCAAACAATGAAAGAAAGAGAGAGCCAAAAATAGAAGCAATATGATATTAGATATGAAATAGAGCAGTTTAGGCATTTTACAAATTGTAAGATTATTTATTCTCATTATTTTAAATTTCAATGTTTTGTTTATTAAGAATCTCATACTGCCATGTTACATAAGAGATTATTGTTATGGTTTGTATAAAAGTGCCCCCCTCCCAAAAAAAGCCTCATGCAGCCATGGGGCGGATTCTGCAATTTGTAATTGATTATTGCGGGTATAGGTGCTATACCTCACCTCCAGCAGGTGATTTGCATTTCAATGTAAAGGAAGAGAAGTGAACTGCTTGAGTGGCTGCTACCTCTTCCTGCTCTCTCTTGCTCTTAGCTGCTGCCATGAAAGTTTATCCTCTGCCATGTGCCTCTCTGCCTTGGAGCCAGCTGAATATGCACTGAAACCTTCAGGAACTCTGAGCTAAATAAACTTTTTCTTCCCTCATTTTGAGTGTCAGGTCTCCTAATAATGAGAAAAGAGTAACTAAGATCATTAGTAAGAATAAAAAGTCATTTTAAGATGTATATTCTGGCAAATCCATGATGTCATTGGTGATTTCCTGCAAAGCTATGTACAATGCATCAGTAAAAACTTTTAAGCCACTCAAACAATCCATGTATTCACACATTAATACCAATTTAGTCAAAAGATTTAACAGCAATGAGTATGAAGCAAGAACAAATCTCATGCTTTAAAATATCCCATTTCAATGTTAATACTCCCAACATCTGTTAATATGACAATAAGCGAAGGCAGACACAAAACTATTGAAGAGGGTCCACAGGATGAACAGTTACCACAGTAGTTAAATAACAGGGCAACTCATCTTTTTTGTTCTGGTACTAGAACTATATCCTAATACTAATCCATTCAAGATTATTTCTTTACTAGTAAACTTTTTTTAGAAGCTTGATAAGTAGTGGATATTTAGGGAAATTCTGTATCTTTTCCCCCCTGTATTTAGTACAGGGTCTCACTGCATTGCTCGGACTCATAGTCATCCTCTTGTTCACAGCCTCCCAAGAGCTGGGAATACAGGGACATGCCACCAAGCATAGTCTCAAAATTGCTGTCACAGCAAGATGGCCCAGGGATGAGGATGGAAGGGCAGGTCAGGGATCAAACTCCTGGCTACTGCTTCTGCCTAAGTAGGTACTTCAATTCACTGAGCTATCTGATCGGCCCTTATTACATCAAACATGAATAGGAAAAATAGCTAATAAAATATCAGATTGCCACTAGAGGAATAGTTTGAAACCATCTATTTTGTTAGCATTCTTTTATGTAATAGAAAGAATAAGGTAGAGCAAATATATAGTCTTGAAGAAATGTTCATTTTATCAGTTAGGATTGTTAAATTTTCAGATAGAACATGTTTTATAAATTTCAGATTCTTATCAGATGAGCTCCAAAATCTTATCCATTCATTTTGTCCACCATTGTACCAAGATTTTTAATGTTTGAAAACCATGCATGTTTGTGTATCTACCATTGCAACATCAGTGTGTTATTTGATTCTGTTTTTCATCCATCTATTTAGCAAGTGTCCATTAATCCATCTTACATTTGGTACATTTCTAAGGAAAACACACACCATTTACATCTATAAAAGGCCAATTCTATATCAAGGTAACTTCAAAAGTAAAATGTTCATTCAGAAAATAGTATTGATATTTCTATGCAATCATAAATAATTTATGTATTTTCCTGTGGAGATTAATAATTAGAAAAAAAAATATTTGTTTGCTTGTGTCTAGCTATACCTTCCAGGACTTTATCTATTCAATTATGTCTGAATTGATGTCTAACTCCAGAGATTTCAAAGATTACAAGTTATTTCCCCACTGGTACCAGAGGAATTAAGTTCAATTTGGGAAGACTTTGACTTTGCAGGGAGGAGTTAAGAGATTTCAGTGAAAATTATAAAACTGTGTAAAAATAATAAAGCAGTAACCACAAGATATAAAATCTATCTGAATTCTTTAAAGGGATATGAGCAATTTCCCTTGAATAAACAAGTTCTTCTGAACGGGTTCTAAAGTAATTTAGAATGAAATCCAAGAGAGCATATGAAAACCCACATGGCAAGCAGGATCACTTTTTAAAAAAGTTTGTCAATCTAATGAGCACTTAATTAAAGTCAACAGAGTCTCTAAGTCTCTAAGTAATTTTCAAAAAGAGCTTTTGGGAAAGAGCAAATTTTTTCTCCATGTTTGTCCTCTTTTTCTCTTACTCTTCATTTATCTGGTAACAGAGAAAACACTTCCCAGTGTGAGTTTTATGCATTCATTTTTATTAACTCTTTCTTCTCATCATACAACCCACTTGAGATGAAGAAAACATAAATCTTTTGTCCCCTTTACTACTATTTTCATCTCAGAAAAAAAAGTTTTGGGACATGTTTACTTGACTTCTAAATTTGGGATCTTTTGATGCACTCTATGTTTGATATCTCTACATCTTTTCTCATATCTGTAGCTGTATCTGTATCTATATGCCTATATCTGTCTCTGTCTAAAATCTCAGTTTTGTTTTACCTGGCATAGTCTTGACTTGCTCATTTTTCTCAGAAGTGAATTCCTCAAAAGGAATAATGAGAAAACAGAGACTAAGAAAGCGGCCAGAAATTATGTTAGACTGGGACTATTAGTCATTTATTACTTTGTCAACACAAACTAAAACTGCATCTGATCATGTGACCACTTTAAAAACATAGGCAATGTATAAATATCTAGTTGTTGATAATCTCCTAATGCAGCAAGAATGACTACTCTTTACTTTGACCAAGTTTGCAGTTCCTTTTCTCTGCATAAACTATGATTATGACTGTGAGACTGAAAACTACACAGTAGCTCACTCTGCCCTTCAGCTCTCACCTTTCCTCAATCTATTGACAATGGCAAGTTCATAATGATACTTAATGTTTTCATAGAAAATAATTAAAATGTTTGCAATACCAAAAGTGCACATATGCCAGTGCCTCTCTGATGACGTGATGAGAAGCTAGGGGAGTGTATAAAAGACTGTTGTGTCAATTTGTAAAATCCATCCTGAATATGGGGAAGGGACTCCACAGAGGGCCAGAGATGGAGGGCAGGGTTTCCGGGTATACTCTTGGTGCTGGAGCGCAGCATAAATCAGCGGCCCTAGAGAAATTTTTCTTCTCAAAGAAGAGAAGAATCCTCTAGACATAAAGAAAAGGGAAATGTAACATTTTATATTTTTTGTTCATGCAATTTGAAGTATATCACTAATTTCATCCACTTTTGGCTGAGAAGATTAGAAATAGAATTTTTAACTCTGTCTGATGTCTGAAGATCTCACTTTTAATCACTACATGATTTTTGTCCTTTGTAAGTGGAATAAGCAGAGACTAAAGTTTATTGGTAGAACCTGTCCTCATTCACTAATATTTCCAAATTTATTTCAGATTTGAGTGAAGGAATATTTTGTAACACTTTATTTTATTTTTGTGGGACTGTGGTTTGAACTCACAACCTTGCAGGCACTTGTGCCGTGAAGCTGTCTCCTGATCCCCTTAATTCTTAATTTTAAATCACTTAACATAGAACTCTTTAAACCAATGCCCTCTACACCAAAAAAAAAAAAAAAAAAAAAAAAAAAAAAAAAAAAAAAAAAAAAAAAAAAAAAAAAAAAAAAAAAAAAAAAAAAAAAAAAAAAAAAAAAAAAAAAAAAAAAAAAAAAAAAAAAAAAAAAAAAAAAAAAAAAAAAAAAAAAAGGAAACAATTTCTGCCACGAAGAAAAAGAAAAGGACAAACTCTTACAGAAACAGAATAATGCATGGTCCAATATTTAATATAATTCAGATTCTTAGAAGGAAATAAAGGACGCATTTGAAATTTTCCATTTCTCAGGAGCCCATGAGTCTAAACCTTGCATAAATAAAGATAGAGCAAAATTTGCAATTATCAAAATAAGTAGGTATCTCATAAAATAAACTTGAAATTTATGAATTTTTGCATATTCATAAGTTGACATAAAAGTTTTCATTTTAAGGAATGAGATTATTTCTCACTAATGGAAAGTTTGAAAAAAATGTACTTTTAAAAATGAAATATGACAAGGCTTTACTATGATTGGAATATAATTTTAATGCATTGATAAAATAAATTTTAACCACCTCATTAAATAAAATGCACTAAACCTGAAAGAAATCACGTTAAACTTTTACATCTTTGATTTTATTTAGTGTTATCTGGAAATTCTATGTGTTTTGGAAAATATTCCAGTTACAATTTACATAATCTATGTCACTAATTTGTCATACCAGGTTGAATTTGGGGCATGACAACAGTGGTCCAACAAGTAGTTTTAACGCCCATCTACATTTTAATTGAAATGTTTTTAAGACAGAAAAAGTTAGAAAGTCATGAGCCTTCAGAATACGACTTAAGCCAGAATTCTGACTTTCTTTTCCATTACAGCACAAATATTTTGATCTTAGGGCAATGCGGCTTTTAAATTTTAGGATAAATGAAAGATATATATATATATATATATATATATATATATATATATATATATTTTATTTTATTTTTTTTTTATTTGTTTTTTTGTGAAACAGTCAAGAGTATTATTTTGAGGCCGGGCGTGGTGGCGCACACCTGAAATCCCAGCACTTCAGAGGCTGAGGCAGGAGGATCGGTGTGAGTTCAAAACCAGCCTGGGCTACAACAGTGAGCTCAAGGCCAGTCTCAACTGCATAGCGAGACCCTGTCTCAAAAAGACAAAAAAAAAAGTATTATTTTGAAGGTGGGGTCATTTATCAAAATAAGTGATTTTCTTTTTCTTTTTTTTTTTTTTTTGTGGGACCGGGGTTCAAACTCACGACCTTGCACTTGCCAGTCAGGTACTTGTGCATGGAGCTATCTCTCTGGCCCCAAAATAAGTGATTTTCTAGAAGAAACTTCATATGTATTTTGAACACCTACAATTTGACTCTCTGAAACTATTTGTGCTTATGTATAACTCAGAAATCTCATAACCTAAAGGGCATCCCCTCGTCTCAAACTGATGGCTTAAAAAAAGTTCCTTTCCTGAAAATTATCAACCTTCTTATAACAAAAATAATCTTAGGTGCCTACTGGTGTTAGAGAACATGGGATAAAGACAAAGAAGCCCTGAGGGTGCACCAGCTTCTTGCTTAGATTCTTTAGAAGCTTTATAGACTTAATAGATTCTAGGGTGAGATAAAACTGAGACTACAGAATTTCTTCTATTCGGTTGTCAGTGAGAGAGCTCACTCATTGTGTACACAACTGAAAAGGATTTTAGAATCACAGTGTTTGTATATTTTCCCATAAAGATTTTGTATTTTATTTGTGGACCATGTCTTTATGTGACTAATCTATGAACTTTAAGAGAAAAGTGATGTTTAACGTGAAATTTCTTAATGAAGTAAAATGGGCCAAGGATATCATAAATTTTAAATTTTTTGTATTTATTGCTACCTATTTGGAATATAAAATGGCTGCATTCTTTGTGTGGAGTTGGCACACGTGCACAGTACGTTTTGATTCATGTTTTCACCCCCTTCTGACCTTCCCCCGTATCTTGATCCACCCTCCCTTGTTTTCCCCCCTTTTTATATGTATTTGGTACAGGGTCTCACTATGCAGCTCATAGACTCATAGTGAGCCTCCTGTTTTCAGTCTCCCTAGTGCTAGGATTACAGGCATGTGCCACCATGCCCAGACTCTGTTGCAGTTTAGCATGCCCTGGGGGTGGTGCCAATGCAGTGTGCAGGACCCAGAATCAAACCCTGGTCCCTGTATTTACCAGAGCAGGCACTTAATGGACTGAGTTATCTTACCCTTTTCTTTTGCAAAAGATCTTCATATTTCCCTATTTTTCTTTTTTGTTGTTGTTGTTCCTCGGGTTTTTTTTTTTTTTCTGTATAGGAGAAAGTATCTCCATATATGTGTCTGCTTTGTTTCACTTCACGCTGCAGTCTCAAAGTATGTGCTCACTGTTCAGGCCTGTGTCCCTATACTTCACACCATCCGCAGGACTCTTCCCAGTACGTCTGAGATGGAAATGCTCATGATTAGCGAGCACAGAGGTGAGTAGAATCTGCTCTGAATAGAAGTTTTGAAAATCTTAGGGTGCAAACGACTATCACACTTGAACTTTGCATGGAAAGAAATGCACATGAACAAACACGCACATGTGTACACACACACAGGCACCACAAGCACCCCGGATGTCAGCAAACAATGTCCCGGAAGTACAGGCAATTAACTCGAACTCAGCAAAAGTGGAAGCAATCAACATAATGAAGAATCTTTCAGGGCCAGTAAGATAGCTCAGCGGACCAAAGCACTTACTCAGGCAAGCTTAGACAAGTGTAAGAATCAAGATTCAATCCCCGGCACCACATGCCATGCCAGCCCCACCACCAGGGCAGGCTGAGCCGGCCAGAGTCTGAGTGTAGTGGTGCATGCCTGTAATCCCAGTTCCAGGGAGGCTGAGAACAGTAGAATCAACACATTTCACTACACAAGTTGTGTAGTGAAACCCTGCAATAACCAAATACATTAAACGAACAAACCAAAAAAACAAATAAACAACAACAACAACAAAAAAAACCCACAAACAAGCAAAAAAAGCCTGCACAATAGGAGAAAATATTTTGCAATGATTCATCCGTAAAGTATTTTTTATCTTTCTACAATTTTTCTGTCTTTTAAAATTACTTTAAATAAGAAATAACACGTGACAGTTTCTGAACATGTTAATAATACATTTCCAAAATTTGATACAATGCACATTGTTGTCCTCCTGTTAGCTTTACAGAGCACAGGGTTTTTTTTTTTGTTTTGTTTTTTGTTTTTTTGTCTTTTTGAGACAGGGTCTCATTATGCAGTTAAGGCTGGCCTTGAGCTCACTTTTGTAGCCGAGGCTGGTCTCGAACTCGCACCAATGCTCCTGCCTCAGCCTCCCAAGTGCTGGGATTACAGGCGTGAGCCGCCACGCCCGGCTACAGGGTTTAGACATTATAATTTTTCTAAGAGAAAGTAGTTGCATACATAATCTGTAAAGTATCAATATTAAAATATATAAGAAACTTTAAAACATTTAACAAAGGAAGGTATGTAATTTAATTTAAAAACAGAAAAATTTTCTGTATAGATGCTTGTCAAAAAAATCTATGAATGACCAATAGATATATGAATACATGTTTAATATCTCCAGCCATCAGAAACCTGTACATGAGAAAAACAAAGAAATATCATTTCTTTGTTATTTTGTATTACTTTTTATAAGAAATAACAATGAGACAGTTTCAAAACACATTAGTAGGACAACCACAATAATTCATACAATGCATATTATTGTCTTTATAGTAGTTGTTCAGAGTAGAAGATGAATACATGATAACTTTTCTAAACACTATTAGTACAAGGAGAGTCAACTAGAGAGAAAATATTCTCTCAGCCTCTCACAGACAGCAAACTAGTCAAGCAATGGCCATAACTCATCCAGATGGCTGACACTGACAAAAGTTCAACAAAATGCTCTACATGGTTTCAAGATAAATCTTTAGGGGATTTGACTGACCTTATCAGATATAATAGTTACATGTTTTGTTACATAGGCCTTACTTTAACTTGCTCTTAACCACCTAGCAGAGAAGTTTAACCATGAAGCATAAAATGTAAAGTCAGATCAGTACATTCAGCTGTAAAAGGCTCAAGTCAACAGCTTCTGACATTGCCAGTTTTGCCTATAGCCCACTACTATTATAGATTGTTGAACTATGTATACAACTGCTTTCTCTCAGTTCTATGAGAAAAAATATTTGTACCAATAGTGTTAAAAAATATCATTTCTACTGCATTAATATGTCATTACCAAAAGAAGCAAAGTACTGGCATGGATATTCACAAAAAGGAGCTCCCATATACTTACTGTTCTTTGGAATATACTATAGCCTCCACCTCTATGCAGATCAGTATGAATGTTCCTCATAATAATAAAAATAGTTGTGTGTTCTGTCTATGAAAAAGCATAGAAATCTAGCTATCCTCCTTCTGAGTATTTATCCAAAAGAAGTGAAATCAACTTTCCAAAGTGAAACCTGTGTATCCATGTTTACTGCTTCTCAATTCACAGTAGCTAAGATATGAAATCAACCTATCTGGCCATCAATAGACATCTAAGTAGAAAAAATGCTATATACACACAACTTAATATTATTTAGCCTTACAAAAGAAGGAAGGCATGTCTTTTTCAGTAAAATGGATGGAACTGAAGGAAATTATGTTAGGTGAAATGAGCCAAATATGGACCAAATACTGCATGCTCTCAGATGTGAAGGTAAAGTAGCCAATGCATATGTAGAATAGTGATTTGTAGAGTGGTGAGTAAAGGACAGCTAATTTCATATTCATGCCTCCTATAAGCTTATGTAAATATATAATACCAAATCTCATTAATTTATATAATTTATAAATACAAAATGAAAATAAGTTGAAATAGCTTTTTAAAAGTTTCCTAACATATTGATGAAAGTCAGTGACAGAACCCAAAATATACTCTATTCAGTTTTTTTTTTAAATGTGTTCATTAATATGAATAGGCTTCTTAGTTATTGAAGTAATTCAATACACAAGCTCTTTTTTGGTGAATATTATGCCATCTCTATATACTGTTCATCAGTTATTTGAAGAAAATATCTGTAGAGTTATAGTTGCTGCACTAGCTACTCCTTGACAACTGGAATAAATGGAAAATGGAACATTTGTTCAGTTCTATTGATTTTTCTAATCACTGAACCTCAACACAATTTGTCCACTGGAATTTGAACCCCTGGTGGACCGGGACTGTGTTGTATTTATTGCTGTGATCCCAGAATGTGTTTTAGTATTTAGCTAAAATAACGTAGTTAATGTAGGTTAGATGCAGGCTGAACTTAAGACGGCTTAATTCATTTTGGAAATAATAAGTCATAGCGCTCATTGTAGAATCACCTTATACAATTCAGGTCTCCTTTTTGGATATGCATGGGTATAAATGTTGATCCTCTTTCTTGAAAGACAGAATGGTACTGCTAGGAATTAAAAAACTGATTTTCATTTTATTTATAAATTAAGTCTATACTTGATAATTTGCTTTTTTCTATGAAAGAAATGTCATGAGAACCATTCCTCCATGCTGTATTTTAGTGACACAGTGAAGAAATCTTTTTACTCAATTGCCAGTTATTTTGTTTTTCTTTAAACAACTGAACTTTCAATTTCAATACAAACTCTTCGTTGCAAGAAAATGTCAGTTAAAAAACAGAGAACATAAAAAATGGCTTTACAAGTATATAAAATTATAAGACTAAAATACTATTAAGATAAAACAACAATCCTTTAATAAACATTACTTAATAATTCAAACATGAATGTGAGCAACTCCAGAAAATTATGACATGAATGATATCATGTTACCAAAATTAAGTTAATATTGTGAACTTTGGCTAATGACCTAGTGAATTGTTGATATCTTTGAGTTTTTTTTGTCAGACTACACAGAGTAAAATCTTTATCTTCTGAAAAACAGAGTTTTGAAAAATCCTTTGCTTTTCAGTTCCCAAAACAATCAGTATATGGAGAGAGTTATTTAAGAGCTGTCAACCACTATAAGAAACTAGAGAACACAAAGAAAATTGCATTATTATTTAAGTAAGATTCTGGGATGAGGACAGACATCAGGCATTTCTGACAGCCTCTTAAGAGATTTAAAAAGAGGAAACCTAGTTACTGGTGAGATGGCTGCCATTGGAATAGATGCTGTGTGTGCTGCATTTATTTCTCCAGATAGAAAGTGTTAGTGTCTAACATTATCATCTAAGGTACTTTTTGGAGGCTTTTGTTGTTACTGAATCAAACTCAACTCTTTGGATCAAATTTATTAGCCCATGTCCCTCAGCCTCATGTCACAAGGCTGAATCAGAGGGCATTGCTGATAAAATAACTGCACGCTAATTTCAACCCAGAATCCATTTTCTAGAGAACCTAACAGAAGACAGAAATGCAGACTGACCAAACACGTTTTATGCTCTGGATTTATAAGAATAATTTAAGTGCTTGAAAACATTCAAAGTAGCTTTTCTGTCTACCTACATGTTAAGCAATGATCAATCCATGGAAATTTTTATTTCATTAATTTGACAAGGTATTTCATGGGTATGCAAAGCATTACACATATAGAGAAGTAGACAGATGCATTCACAATTTTCTTTACACTTGTAATTGTTTCATCATATCATTTTTGCCTTTTCCTTTATTCTTTAGAGCTGGAATTTATTTATGAATGCTCAAAGTAATGATTTCTCATAATAAACTAGAACTTTTAAAAATATATGGGGATTCTGATTCAGTGGTTCTGCAATATGACTTGATCAAATATGTTACCAGGTTAGTTGAATAAGCAAGCAAACCTGAAAAATCTAGAGGAGAAAATGCTGCTGTCTGCTGCTTGTCCAACTTAACTGCTCACACAAATAATAAACATCATGGTGGAATGGGAATTTCAATCACTACTTTGAGATTAGAGCTTGAAACTCTCCAATTCAAGCAAGCTCTTGGTTGATACTGATCATGTGCGGTACTCCAAGCAGGGAAAGTGTACAATTAAGAGAAGCAGGGAACAACAAATACTTCACATGTACTTGGTCCCTTTCGCATAACTGTGGCACACAACTCCTTGCTCCTGAATCTAAGAAGCAAGGTTTACTTAGACTTGCATTTTGTAGAGGTTTCAGTACATAGTTATCCCATGTAAGGCAGTGTGGCATAAAGCATGGACAAGCACAGGCAGCCTTTTGAATGGCAGCTGGAAGCAGAGAGAGCTGAATGGAGAAGGAAGTGAGATGGAGCCACCTGGCCATGCCCCAAGGGCCCACCTCCTCCAGCTGGGATTCTCTGCTCCCAATTCCACATTCAACAATACACTCACCAATGGACCCAATGCATCATCCAGTCACCTCCACAAGGCCTCACCTAGGAGCCCACAAGACCTTTCCAGTCCTAAGCCTTAATGCATATCTTAGATATTTTGGAAAATGGGCCCTTGGAACATTGACTTTTATCAGAAGAAATGATTTGTTTTTTTCTCTTGTTAATGTACTGTAATTAATACTGGCTGCAAGGCCAGAAACATAGTCCTTTGTAATCTACATGAAGAAAGACCTGCGTTTTGACTTAATGACCGATTTTAAGATGCAGGAAATGCCTGTGACTGTTGCTCCTGAAGGAAAGTTTCCCGACTCAAATACTCTGTGTTGATCTCAAGTGTTTTTAAATTGATCATCTGCTTCTCAGACTGATGGATAGACTCTTCAAGGAACTCTAGAAGTGTTCTCTAAAAAAAAAAAAAAGTTTATGCATTGTGTTATCGAATGACTTACATTCTAAAACTAGTTAACAGATTAATTTATTATATGTTTTGGTTTAAAGGAAAATACAACTTGTACTGATAGTATGTGATTTAGTAGCTCAAGGTTGATAATTAATATTAAATGGCTGTTTCAAAAATCATTTTCAGTCAATTGTGTTTTATTATCCTCTTTTTGATTTTGGGTGGTCATAAAGGTGTAACAGCTGACTTGACAGGTAAGAGTCTTATATGGAAAATGAAGGTGGGGGGATACCTCGGCAAGGACCTGGGTTCGATTCCAGGTATCACATGCTGTGCTGGCCCAGAAACTCTGGAAAAATGGTGTCAGTCACTGAAACCAGGCATGGCTAACCCCTGTAATCCCAGCACTGGGGAGGCTGACATAGGAGCATCACTACAAATCCTAGCTGTGTAGTGAGATCCTGCAAATAAATAAATTAATTCATTAACTCAAAATAATAAAACATACACTTTTAAAAATTAAGATATACACAAAAGGGGGGCCCACAAGATAGCTCAGTGGTTTAAAGTTCCTGCTTAAGCAAGTGTGGGCAAAGCACAAAGACTCAATTCCCAGGGTAGACTGAGCTGGCCACACACACACACACACACACACACACACACACACACACACACACTTAATATATATTTATTTTTTTCCATGAATATATATAGTGTTGATTTTGGGTTTCTTCACTTAAACACTGTTCTGTGACTACTTAATGTGTCTATAAAATCCTTCCACCGATGTTTTATAATCTTGAGTAACATTTAAGCAATTCTTGCAAGATGTCTTACTATATTAATTTCTTGAGAGATATAAACTATTTTGAAAATTTAAATGTGTTGTTTTTCCCATTTTTAATTTGGAGGTAACTTTGCATATGACAACTATCACTTTTAGTTGATGCTGTTGGTGATCACTGTATATTGCTCATTTATTTTCTATGATTGAATATCAATGGGTAGGTCAGACTCTATCTGAGGTGATCACTAACATACTCTACGGCAAGTGTATGAATTTGTTCTGAACATGGTTTGCAAGGTTATTTCCATGAATGTTGCTCTCACTTTATTGTAATCTCAGAGACATAAGAAAATCAGGAAGTAAATGCAAACACATTTTGCCTTCAATGGCTCCCAATTCCATTTAGTAGAATTGTATTCCTTCTACATGCTTTTTTGCACTCATTGGTTCTCAGTGTTTAATCTGCTTCAAAATTCCCTTAAGGGCTGTTAGAATAACAGATTCCTGGAACCACCAGAGTTCCTACTGTAGTTAGGCTGTGGTGGGAACAGAGAATTTGCATTCCTACCCCACTCTGAGAGACGCTCACTCTGAGGCTTCAGGTCCAGACAGCCTGCTCTGACAACCACAGTGCTTTTCTATTTCAGCTTTCTTCTCCTATGCTTTATCTCTTCCCACATCAAATGAGCTCTGCCTACTTAAAAATATTTTAGAAATGTTAAACAAGTGTGTAGTCCTATTTATAAAACTCCAAACATGTTATACTGAGCTAATGAAGTCAGTCACAAAATCCATATATGTACAATTCAATTTATGTTTGTTACTTAAGAACGGACTAAACTCAACTGGGTTCAGTGGTACGCACCAATATTCCTGGCTACTGGGGAGGCTGAAGTAGGATCATTGAAGATTCTAAGCAGCCAAAGTAACTTAGTAAGATCCTATCTCATAATATAAACAATAACAAAAAGCAGTAACATTGATCAAAACTAGATAATCAAAGCTAGGAAGGTTTAGGAAAAACAACTGGAAAGGAACATAAAGGAATATTCTAAAGAGATATAAGTTGTTATATCTCTACTGAGATACTTGTAGACTGGGTACCTATTTTGTGCCAATTATACATAAAAATCTGTAGTCTTTTATACATGTATAGTGTATTCTAATTGAAATAAGATATGATTGCAAAAATTACATGTGGATGTTGAAGATAAGTTCATTAAATGAACTCAGACTAAGGTTAAGAAACTAGATTGAGTATGGTTCTTTTTGTCAAGGGGATATGACCAGTAACCAAAAAAAAAAGAAACAAGTACACTTTTAATAGTGCATTTTGGGGAGAAGATTAAGTAGGAGATCACAAAGATTTCCAGGTATCATTCTTAGCATCATTTCATTGTTTGCTAGTTCAGCAAGACATCTTGAATTTTGGTTTAGTTCTCAAAATGTAAGTCATTGTACCAGATAACTTCTGAGTCTCTTCAGTAAGGTGGGTCTTCCCCAGCGCAAACACCTTTAACATAGTAACATATCTTATAGCATCACTTCACTCTAAAATTGTCTTGAATATGTCTCCTTGGTTACTTTTCCCTCTACCTAACCATCATGTCAAAGTTTATCTCCAGCATCTACTATAGATCTTTAACATACTGTACACTCAAAAATATTTATGAAATGATGGATGAGGTTCACTAAATAAAGTGAAAAGTTTGGTCAAATATATAGTTGTCTTAATTTTCTTGGGTCATTAAGATCAAAGAGAGATAACTTCAGGCCACTTATAAAATACTTCAGAGAGTGAAAGATGTAACTCTTGTAATACAATCCCACATGTTCTGAGCTTATTATAAACATTAGCTCTCTAATCTCTGGATATAGATGTCTATCCAAAAACTGTATAGCTGTAGCAGGCAAAATTTTATGGAATGTAAATGAACAAAATGGAAATTGCTTTTCAATCTAATATAGTTTCTAGCCACAGTTGATCAGGAAATTATAATGGTACAAAGTGGGTAGTGCTGGTAATAATCTGGGTGTGGTTTGCCAGTGATAATATGAAAGCTATTTCTTAATCTTGCTGCTTTTATAGATAAATCAGTCTATATTAAAGTTTAAGTGTTCTATACATGTTCATTTCTAAATGTATATCACAAGAGGCATATCAGAAATGAAATAAGTCCACTGCACCACCAGGAAATTTCCAGTGGTTATATATACATGTGTTCACCTTGGAAACTTGGAAAAACATGCTCATGACTCATGAGGAAGAAAGTGGGCAGAATATGGCACAAAGACATCACTTGGCCTGCTCTAGATAGTAACATAAAGTGAAAGGAGCAATTTTTTTTGGGGGGTGGGGTGATAGAGCTGCTCAGTGAGAATAAACTGCCATACAAACTGAATATAAAGAAAAACAAGTTAAATACTCTTAGTTCTGTATTTTCCAACTTTCATCTTTCATTTCCCAGACCAAAGTTATCTTTGAGATGTGAATATTTATTCTGGACTCATTAATGATATCACGTTATTATGTAACATATTTAAAGTGGCATAGTTTTTTAAAACTTGAAACACTATTTGAATGTAAAGCGTTATATACTTAATATAAGAACTTCATTTACTTAACAATGGTAGTGCTAATATTATAAACATACAGTCAATACAAGCTCTGTTACAAGTGTAATTGAAAGGCAAAATACTTGCTTTTAATCTTTGGAAGCACATCTTCAAAGTGCCTTCAAAGTGTGAAATTATTTCCAGATGATTGAACAATGAAATATGGTGAAGAGATTTTTAAATGCTATCTTGTAATCTCTTTGTTGCACAAAAGAATAAGGAAAAGGAAACCTAAAATTACATTAGTTACTTTAAATATCACAGCTATTTGTTTACAATATTGAAACTGCTATTCAGTATGACTCTTAAGTTATGAAGTAAAAAATCCCAGATGAATTTTTTTATTCATTTAATATGTATAAGGTATAGCCTTCAAAAGAATTCTGTTGTCACACCTAAGTCACTGTATTGTTCTTCTAGATTAACTTGCCATGGACTCGTTTAGAAAACAGCGATAAATATGCAGATAAGCAGGAGAAAGTAAATTATGTAACTTCTCTAATAAAAGTGAAAAACGTTTATTTGTAGCTGAGCCATTGCTTTCTTGGAATTTTCTGCTAACAAAGGCAACAAATATTTGAAGTGCAAGTTAAACTTTAAAAATGATATTGTTCAGAAAGAGAAAATGTATTTGGGGAATCCATTTAGTAGAGTTGAGTCTTTTGAAAGATGTTGCTGTCATCAGTATGGGCCATTTGGTTCACCTGCTAATTCCCAGGAATGTGTATATAGCAAAAGGTTTGTGCCTCGGGCTGTCCCTCTTAATGCTGAAGCCAAATCAGCGAAATGGATTGGATACATATAAATGTTTTGTCACCTTCCCAGTACCAGAGAGCTCAAATTGCAGAACATTTCATTCTCTTTTGTGGTTGAGAAACGTGTGCTCCTTATTACAAAGGGTTTAGGGATGGCATACTGTGTAATAGCTCAGATGAGTGAAAACAAATTTAAATATAACCAATGTGCTAGCTTATACTTTGCATGTTGTAAATACTCTTAGAAACAGTATGGGGCCTTATTAAGTTTGAACCTCAGGTCTTTCAACTTCCCTGAGAAAAGAGAACAAATGGTAAATGCATGGGAAAATAACTAACTAACCTTTGTGATTTCCCACTTCAGCTCAAGCCCAGATATTTTTGTCAGTTGCTAATTACAGCCATATTTCTCTAAAGCATTTTCTTTCTTAAGTAGAAATAAAAAGAAGAAAAGCATTTCAAGGAGAAAGGCTGAACTGTGCAATGTGGAGTCACAGTTTTCTGAGTGATGGCAGTCGAGAGGACTGCCTGCTCAAGAAGAGGAAGAGGGCATTCCAGAGAGTAGATAGCAGTGGAAATTGGATCATGATACGTCAAAAGATAGGATTAGATCCAAATTCAAGGAGAAAACAGTAAGAGCTACAACTTGAGAGTGGAAATTTGACTGGAAATGAGATGGCTGTTGGGTGAATGTGTTTATTCAGCTGAGAAAGTCTCAATATTGCATTCTGTGCTATCATGCTGCTCTTGTTCTACACAAAATTTGTTTATGACATCCATTAATTCCTATCGTCTTTACTACTTCGAATCTTCTTAGAACTAGTAGTACTTCTAGCTCAACGGCAAAAAAAGGTAGGGAAGCATTTTACATGCAAAAGAATTAAGCAAAGAGAAGCAAAATACTTGATTCAAGGTCACAATAATAATTTAATAATAATAATAATAATTGGGAAAGACAATAATTATTAATTTAATTATAATTATAATTATTAATTTAATAATAATAATAATAACAATAACAATAATAATAATAATTTCATTATTAATGAAATTTGTATTCGGGCATTATGTCCCAACCGTTTATCCTGTATTATGTCTATAATATTTTTAAAGGTTTTTAAAACTTATTTCTCTTAAACCTGATTTGGTGGGGGGTGCACAGCATGTGGTGCCAGGGATCTAGAAGCAGTCGCAGCACTGGCCTTGACTTTCCTCCGTAGGCACTTTAGACCACTGAGCCATCTCTATGGCCCATATCTAGAATTTTTGTATTGGATGTGATTGGAAAGAATCTGGTCCATTCTTTCCTCATGTTACCTCTCTTGGAGGTAAAAATGATGATTCAAAGTCACACTCTCTCACCTGAGTGTTGTCCTAATTCCTCTCAGGACAAGTGGAAATCCCCTGGAGGACACTAAGCAGGTATTTTGTTAAACATATAAACTTGGCTTCTCTGAAATGTCAGCTACTGTTTTTTGTTCTGTTTTGTTTTGTTTTTCTTGTTTCAGAACCTTTGTTTGTTCATTTATTTATTTTTATGGCCAGCTCAGCCTGCCCTGAGGGCAGGGCTGGCGCAGTATGTGGTGCCGGGGATAGAACCATGGTCCCTGCAGCCGCCTAAGCTTTCCCAAGCAGGCGCTTTAGACCACTGAGCCATCATGCCAGGCCCCTCAACTACTGTTTTGATTGCTTTCTTATTTTTCTATATAGACACTTGTTGACAGGAAACTGTGGCAATTATACATTGCTTTTAAGTAATAAACAATCACAAACTGCTGCTGTCATTTTCACTTCTTGTGTTTATTCATTTTCTTTAACTACTGCTACTTTATCTAAAAACTCTCTGAATCCTAAGACTAGATCAGTGCTGGTGCTGGAAAAGAATATGGGAGAAAACAGAAAATGCCCCAGACCCAGCTCCCACCTCCCAGCTTATGTCATTCACCTAAGGGCTTAGAAATGTTGTTCTGTTTGTGTTTTCTTTTTTTGTAGGATCAAATGGAAATCCTGGCTTTATTAATGCCGGATTTCCTTAATCCTGCTCCAGTAGTTAAAAACCATCCCTTGCTTCTCTTTTTATTTTGTAGCTTGTACAGGCTGAACTGCCTCTCTCAGCAGCTACTGGAGAAAGCTTTTCTGATAAGAAGAGTTGGATTGGGTTGTCCTTCACAAAGACTTTTCTTCCAGCTGTTTCTTCATAAATGCATGTCTCAATAACTCACAAATTATCAGGAAACAGGTGTTTTTCTATTAATAGTCAAGATGTATCAAAGGAAGGAGAAGGTATAGCAGTATGTGAAAATCAGGTGGTCCATGGTTGAATACTTTCTACACAATAAGTAATCACTCAAAGCTTATATCTATTTATAACATAATCTATAATTACAAGCCAGGTGGCTGTGGTTAAGAGATTGTAGTGTTTTGAAACAGGTTACTTGGCTGACTGTTACATCTTTAGAGAAGACAGGACCACCTGGGTAAGCACAGGGTGGCATGTGCCTGCATATAAACTGAACATGTGCGTTCTGGTACAACCTCTTTACTTAATGCCTCCTGAGCCTGGATACATCAAGTTTGAACTCTGTAAATGTCTTTCTTTTTTTCTTTTTTGGCACATGCTACAGGCAATATCTTTGTATGAGAGTATGTAGAACTCAAGTCTAGAAGTTCTGCAGTATTCTCTCTGCTGAAGCATGTATACAGTTGACATTGGTTTGAGTTTGTTAATGTATTATTTTTAAATCAATCATATAACCTGACTGGGTGAATCTGTGGATACTGATTTTCCTTGTTTTCTTAATTGTTTATTTAAGACTGTTTAGAGATAATGTGAACATTGGTTTAATAGAAACACCACAATATTAAAATTTTAATAATCTGTCAAAAATTTATTGAGTCTCTTTTTTCATTAGTGACACTCTTAGAGTCTATGAAGGATATTAACAGGTAGAGTAGAAGATTTTTTTGTTGACAGAACTTTCTCCTCAACTAGTAAGAAAAAATATCATAAAAAGATAAAAATGTATCTATATTGGTTCTTTCTGCCTCATAGCAACCAATATTTCCTAAATCTGACAAGACATAAAGGATTATTATACAAAAGAGATGGTTACATGTAAATCTTCCCAGAGAAAATAATAATAGAAAGATGGAATTAATATGTTTTTTAAAAAGTGAGGAGGTGATTTATGACTTTGCCAGTCATTTTAGTTTTCTGTTGCTACATGACAAATTATAATTTAGCTGTTTAGAATGCCTTTCCATCACCTTATGTTTCTCTAGATTCTTTGGCCATCCAAATTTAAATGGGACAAAGCCATGTGTCCCCCAGCAGTGTAAAAGATGTGTTATCCAAGAGCCCTGATTTTGTAGCTCAAGATGCTCTTCCAAAGTGTTGGCAGAATATAGTTCCTTGTACCTGTATTATTGGTCCAAATATTTTCTTAGCAGATGTTGCCTGGGGATCCCTTGTCCTTCCTAAGGGCTGTCTCCAGGCCCATGAAGCATCACCCACAGGCTTTGTGGCACCTGGAAGATTTCTTCTTCCAGGTGAGTAAGAGAATGTCTACTGTTTAGATCACTGCTCATCAAGAAGGGCTTAGTACATTTTTAACAAGATTTAGGGGATTAAAGTGACCCTCAAAAATGATCTCTCTTAAGTTAAATCAAAATCAAAAAACTCTTGCCCACATTCACTGTGATGGAAGTGTACAGGATGTGCACAGAGGAGGGCGGCGTCTCAGAACTGCCTCAGACTCTGCCTGCCTGCCTGCCTGCCCGACCACCCACCTGCCTGCTGCAGTAGCCAACATTTAATTAGAAATGGAGCTGAGTTTGAGTTGTAAAATATTGTGATTACCTTTCATTCTCTGAACAAAAGATTTCATTCTCTGAATGAAGATCTTTAAACTATACATTGGGCTAATGTAGAGGCGAGTATACCAGAGACTTTTTCAGTTTCCACTATGGCTATTTTGTTGTTGTTGTTGTTATCTTTTGCCCTGAATGTCAGAAAGAATCTATCTTTTGCCAGTTACTGGTAGCATGTGAATATTAGTTTCTCAGTAGAGTGTTCTTATTCTCACTAACTCACAATGAATTGCAGTTTAGGCATTGTGTTACCCTCAGGGTTCCTTCTTCCCCAGAAATCAGAGTCTGAACCCTGCCAAATATTCTTGCCCCCTCTTGGAGATTTGATTCTACTTCTTCATCAAGCTCTAATGAGTTTTCCCTGAAAGCAAGAGTGGTAGTAGCAATATGCTTGTACCAAAACCAAAGCATTTGTTCCACGGAAGGTAGGGGAGAAAGATCCCCGCCGCTTTTGATGGCACTTTCACAGGGACTGTTACTCTTTCCTAGACCTGCACCAGGAGAGGTTCATTCTGTGGTCTTCCCTAGTATTTTCTTAATTTCTACAAACATGGGTTAGCATCATGTTGATAAAGCTTGCAAGAAAGGCCACATTTCAAGGTACCAGTGACTTTACTGTCTTATGGGACCCAACATTTGAACAACCACCCTACCTTGAAGTTTATTCATTCATCTCTATGCACAACTCGCCCTAGTAAACAGAGGAATTCGTGTCTTATCATGCTGGGCAATTTATTGTACCTCAGAGGGTGGGGCTGTTTGGAATACTAAAGCCCTGATCCTTCAGTGGGTTTCAGAAAAGAACTTGAACTTGTTATTTCCACTGATTGTTAGAGATACTGCAGGAAGTCATGAGTTGATCACTCCAACTGTCTACTGTGTTCTCCAACATAAACAATGTTTACATTCTTCAAATTTTATATGTAGTTATATAACTACCATCTTTCTATTAGATTCACTCTATAGCAGTACTTAGGTTACATTGTATTCCAAGGTGCATTTATTATCTTATTTGCTCCTTAGGAAGATTTATTCAGGCATATAAGAAATACCATTGCCAATTCAGATGTTAGAAAATATGGCCAACAAATTTATCCAGTATAGCAGAACATAAGCACAGGAGGATCACAATTTAAACTAATATCTGTTCTCTTCTTGTCTGATAAGCATTCATTGCACCCAAATGATTTAAGGTGTCTTTTCTGCAACCAAAGAGTCAATTCCTCTTCCAGTCAGCCACAGTGTGACCATCAGGGATTTCCACTCAATTCAGGTCTTCCATAGTTTTAGGATTTTTAATAAATTTCATAATAAAGCAGTTAATTAGAAAAATGGGTTAAAATTTAAGCAGAGCCCTTGTTCACCTGATAACCTTAATACTAATACTGTATTTAACTGGATTGACAGTTCAGGGGATTTAACGCAAAATGCATACGGCAAATGGCAGTCTGATTCAGCTTCCAATTTTCAGGCCGCAGTTTAGTTGTAAAAGGATATAAGGAAGCTTGAAATATTAAGCAATAAAATATTATTTAAATCAGCAAGTTATGTTATGTTTTTCATTCATAATTTAAACATGCTCAACTTTATTTGCTTTGTTCACTAACTTTCCTAATATCTTAAGTATACTTCATAACAATGAAATATATATTATACAAGTTATATTTTTGTAACTATCCAGTGGACTAGCCAAGCTGAATATTCATTGATCTTTGTAAGAGCAAATTCAAATTTTCTAAAGCTTCTGATTTTTTTTTTATACAAAGTATGTGTGAGGCAAAGATACCTTAGAAGGATCTGCATTTACCACTTACTCTTTGTGTTGTAAAGTTGCTTTTCAGACTTCTTGTGCTTAAATTTCTAAGGCTACAGATCTCTCTTGAGTACTGACACAACATGGTAAAAGATCTAGATATATTGGTAGTAAATCTGTTGTATTTTTCTTTTTAATAAAGCCTTTAAAGGGCTTGTCAATGCCTTAGGCAACTTTTCTTTCTTTTTTGTCATAAGGCCAGGTTATGAACAGAAAAGAACAAATATTCCCTACAAGATTAGTTCATGTGTGAACGAAGCAGTATATTTCAAATAGTACAACATTAGAAAAATAATTTTAACAACAAGCCTTTTTTTCCCAGGTATCTCATATTAAAAACAAATACAGACCCTTTGTACACTCTGTGCAGATTTATAAACTTCCAAAAGTTATGAAATATGGGAAAATCCATCCTGGATTCTAGATTAAAGTTCATTTATCATGTCCTGGGATTTAATCATTTTCTAATGTTTTGTATTGGTCTGAGCAGGCAGTTCAACAATAGAAAAGTAAAAGAATGTTAAAATTGACATCTCTTTAAAATCATTGTCTTTTTTCAATACAATTCCGTGATAAATGGAAACAAGATCACAGGATGGTCTTCTTACTGTAGACTTTCATGAGGAGAAGGGAAACCTGGAAAGAAAAATAAGTCTTGTCCCCAAGCTGAGCAAGTGATGGCAAAAGATTTTTGGAGTAGGAATTTTTTTTATCATCATCTCTCACAATGCAAGATGTTTCATGAATGCTGGAAGAGAAGAATACCTTTGTAGAAGTCCAAGTCTAGTTGTGACGCTCTAACCCATTGTTGAAACAAAATATGCAAAACTAAATATGTGCTAGAGGATAAGAAAAAGCAATTCACTTTTAACAAGTCTGCATTCCTGTCAGGTGACACACCTATCTGAAAAGTGAAACTTCTGGTAGGTGGTTCCTTTCTCAGAAGAAAAGGAAAAAAAAAAAAAAAAAAATAGTGAGTTCCCAAGTAAAAGATCTGTGCAGGATGAAGGCTTAGAGAAACTCGCGCTTACTACTCAACTAGGGTTTATGTGTCCTGCAACTCACCAGCTGAACTTGTCAGAAAACCTGCGCTCGTGTTGCACAGGATTTCTCATACATGGAGCTCCTTCAACTAGCACAGGGGAACCATGTGGTGGATTGACAACTGGTGGTCAACTTGTAACACTCAGTTGAGCTGAACCAGCAAGGTGCTGAGTATGTGAGACCCACCTGAAGATGGTTGCCAATAGAATAAGAGGCAGAACTGCAGAGGCAGAAAGCTGTTGGGAGCTGTTTGAAGCTCTTAAGGAGGTCATAAGGAGCTGTTGGCTTTCCTGGTGGTGGCTGTCATGCTGGCTTTCCTGATGAATGGGCTACTCTCATTGTCAAGGGAGCTTAGGACCTCCTTGTTGCTCAGCGTGGCTGTGGTTCTTTGTGGGGGAGCTCTGGTTCTTACTTTGAGCATTGCTTCCTGGCTCCAGTTTGGATCCCTCAGCCTGCTGGTAAGATCCTGGATCCAACTGGCACAGACTTTCTAGCTTCTACTACTGACCCAGTGCAGATCTATGAAACAGACTTGTGTGAGACATTTCTATGAGTTCTAGGCCTCAGGATAGATTCATGGGGGAGATAAGGGGGGCATTGTTATCCACTCCCAGTCCCCAACTGGACTCAATTCCAAGGCCAATACCATGGAATCCAGGTCCACAACTGGATTCTTTGGACTTTAGGATGGGTACAGGTTTCTTACACTCCTTTTGTACATTATTCTTTGGTGACTCTTATGAAATGATTGTATAAATTACCTGTCCTATATTGTTCCTCTTACAAAACCCCTAACTACAATAAACTGCAATAATCAAAGGGTATCAAGGGTATCTTCCCCTTTCCTGGTCGATGGCTGGCTCTCTGCGTGTACTTCCTAGATGGTGGGGATGAGCCTTAGTATACACAACATCAACATGGGCAGACAACCTCTATTTTCTGTAGGACTGGGAACAGGCACACTGACCACAGCATCTCAGCATTTCAGGCCATGCAGAAAATAAATAATAGGCTAATCACAATGGGCTTTGCAAGATCAAAAGAATGCTTACAATTTTACGAATCTTCCCTCAAGAGGTACCAAGAAATGAGGACGTACATCCAAACACAGAGTTGATTAAGTCTCTAACACTCGGTGGACTAGCAAAGATGGTTGCTTTTGCAAATAGTCGAGTAGAAGAGGTAGGTCTGGCCAAATAGCTCAGTAGACTAAACAGCCTGCAAGCAGGTTCAGGGGCCAGGAGTGTGATCTCTGGGGCCTGCCTTGCTGGCCTTGTCCCCAGGGCACACAGAGATAGAAACTGAGACTGGGCGTGATGGCACACACCTGTAATCCCGGCTCTTGGGAGGCTGTAAGTAGGCAGACCACTACCAGTCTGATTTAGTAGTGAGACCCTGAACACCCTAGTAGTAATAGGTCCTTCCCTAAAATAAAAATAGATAAATAAATAAATAAATAAAATTGAAATGGAGATCTAAGAATGATATTAAAGTAATACTTGAAATATATTTTTGTGAATTACAGGAAGCCTGAGATAGATAAGTCAGAGAATAAAAAATAAAAAAACAGAAGTTAAACACTCAAAAATAAACAAAGCACACCATTTTAAAAAATCATCAAATCAAAATGGAAAATAAAAACAGAAAATGATCAAATGAAATATAAGGCTGTGAGAAATTAATTAGTAAAATGACAATAGTGATAGCTAAGCCCTTAACTCTCACTAATTACTCAAAACTTAAATGGACTAAATTCTGCAATTTAAGAAAAAAAGGAGAGGGCCGGCAACACAGCTCAGCAGTCTTAAGTGCCTGCTTAGGCAAGTTTAGGCAAAACACAGGGACTGTGGTTCAATCCTTGGAACCACATGCCATGACAACCCTGCCACCAGGGTGGGCTGAGCTGGCCACAAAAAGAGAGACAGAGACAGAGAGAGAGAGAGAGAGAGAGAGAGAGAGAGAGAGACAGAGACAGAGAGAGAGACAGAGAGAGAGACAGAGAGACAGAGAGAGAGACAGAGAAAGACAGAGAGAGAGACAGAGAGAGACAGAGAGAGGAATAAAAAGAAATTATCCAGTAATATCATGTTTCATTTAAAAATACACACACACTAAAAGTGAAGGCATGGGAAAAGACACATGTAAGCCGCATCCAGGGCAGGTTGGTCAGACATGATAGTTCTGAAGTGAATTGGCACAAGAGCAAAAATGTCATTCTGTATAATAAAGTGCTCACTTCATGTGGAAGATGTAGAATTTTTCAGCATATATAAACTTATCATCAGAACAGCCGTATATATCAGGGAAATGTCAACAGACCAGACAGTAGAAACAGAAAATAATGCCATAGTCATAGAGGACTATAATTCCTCTCTTGCAAAGAAAGTGCCTTCAGAGAAAAATTTTAGGCACACATTACATCTAATGGACCTAACAGAATTTTCTTGAAGGCAGTACAGACATCCAACAGGGTAAAATTATATATTGGGACATATAACAAATCTTGCAAATTTAAAATGTAAACGTAATAAGAAGCATTTATTTTCAACCACAATTGCATAAACCTAGAACTGAATAATGAGAAAAGCTAGAAAATTGAGAAGTGCATAAAAATTATGCTCCTGGACATATACTAGATCATAGAAGAAATAAAAATATATATTGAGGTAAATGAAAATGGTCACAATTTTGTAAAACTTACAACATACAGCAAAAAGATTTCTAAAGGGAAAACCTATAATGACCGATATGTGGATTAAAAATCTTTAGTATATATCCAACTTAGAACCTCAAGAAACTAGCAAATGAATGAAATAAAGTGAAAATTAAATCAAAGAAAGGAAAAACAAAGAGCAGAACTAAAATAAATCAGATAGCTTAAAAAACGTTTAAAAACAAGGATATACTTTAATCTAGCCTAAAAAACCTAGAAAAGTTAAAACAAACTTAGAAATGAGAGAAATGACACAACCACTGATCCCACAGAAATTAAGGATCATAAGATACTACTCATAATAACTGTAGAAAATAAATATTATTTAGTAAATGGATAAACTCTTAGAAACATTTATATGCATACTATGAAGATATTTAAAATATGAACTGCCCAGTAGTAAGTTAGGAGTCTACATTCGCAATCAGTGAACCTCCTTCCAGATGATGTGAGGTCTGGCAAACTTATTTTTAAATGCTGCAAAAGACTGAACGAAGACAAATATTGCAATTGTTCTCAAACTTTTCTAGAAAAATGGAACAAGATGGAATACTTCAAATGCAAATTCTTCTTATGGGACCACTTTTACCCCCAATACCTAAATCAGACAAGTGCAATATATACAAGAAAAATACAGGCCAGTGTGAACCATAAACATATACAGAAAAAAGCCTCAACAAAATATGGTAACTGAGTTCAACATCACATGAAATGGATATACACTATCATCAAATAGAATACTATTGCTGTAGTACAGTCTAAAGGCAAAAAAAAGTCTGAAAAAGTGCTCACCTCATGAGGAAGATGTGGAAAATTTTGGCGCAAGTGTTCTTGTCATCAGAGCACCTGTGATGCTCTACCCCACAGTGATCTACTCACTCTGTAGGAATACTTTCATTTTTACAAAGTCAGTGTATATATATATATCACATTAAAAAAAGTGAAGTACAAAATATACACAATTTTCAGAAAAGGTGCAGAATATTAGACAAAATAAGAAACCATCATGATCAAACTATATGTTTTATGATTAATTCCCTTTTAGGTGCTGTGTGTGTGTGTGTGTGTGTGTGTGTGTGTGTCTGGTGATTGAACTTACCATATTCTCTTCAGTTTACCCCATGGACACAGTGAGTCAGAGACAAAATTCCATTCCAATTCAAACAATGGTAGGTTCTCTGGAGCTATTAAGTGACTGAATGCAGGTTCAGATAGCTTGTTTAATATATTTTATTTCTCTTAATCTAGCGCTTAAGAATAATCTTAAAAGGAGATTATGCATGGGCAGAAATAAAAGTTTGCAGATAAATGCAAGGAGCCTGAGAGCAACATAAAGTTTGTACCAGAGCTTTTGATTACATGAGTTTGAAAAAAAACAAAATAAAATGTGGATACATCAGGAAACCTATCCTGAACTCTAACTTAGATGTCACAAATGACCAGGTATGAAGTATTACATATAAAATATTTAAATAACAAATATTCATATCTGCTTTCAGATTTCAGGCTTTTTTTCTTTCAAAATAGAACTTAAATTCTTGTGCTGATACTTTCCTATGGCCTAGTTTGATATATGTAGAAATTAGAATATCCGCTCAGGACATTGTCTACCACTTTCCATTGTTCCATTTCACAGGCACTGAATGCTTGTGGCAATTTTGTGCCATTTGTCGAGTCATTATGCTTCCATTAGGTGAAATAATTCTTTGAGATTCTATTTTTGACAAGTGTAAGAGGGATAAAAATTCACATTCAAGCAAACACCTACACTAGCGTTTATAGTATTTCAGTTTTTAATAGCTAAGCACTGAAATTAACCTACTTCCCTTCAGTGAATGAGTGAGCAAACTGTGAGAGGTCTGCTGCTTGAATTCTCAGCAATGAGAAGAATGTTCTAGGGAAGCACACAATGGATTGGTGCATTTCAACACATCTAATACACGTGAATGAAGCCCGCTGCAAAAAGTTGCATGCTGCAGGATTTCTTTTCAGTGATCTTGCAGTCACAAAACTAGAAATAGGAACACTACTGGTTGGGGTTAAATTAGAGAACAGGAGAAGGAAATAAATACAATACTGAGGTAAGCCTATCCTGTAAGTGAAATAGGAGGCAGAGTATTTTGGTAGAAGAGTTTTGTATCTTGATTCCCCGTGGTGGATAAAGAAACCTAAACGTGTGATGGAAACACATAGAATTGAGTACGCACATCTATGCATGAAGACTGTGAAATGGTAAACAGAAATGCCATGCTGTATCAACACTGATATCATGATTATGAGAATATAAGTTTGTTAAGAGTTAGTCACTGATGAAAAAAGACTGACAGGTATGCAGGATTTGTCTGGATGATTGTATTTGCATGCTCATCAACAAATATCTCAGTAATGTTTAAAAAGTGGGGGGGGGATTCTGTGGAGAATTATGCAGTGATCAAGTAACATGTGCCCTTTACCCACTCGTATCACCTGCCTGATTTTCTCTGTAGGAATTCAGGTCCATAGCTCTTGACTCCGACTGCAGCTGACAAATGATCTCACTCACTGTGCTGTGGATTTGAAGCTGGCTACAGAACATAATCATAAGCAATACAAAAACGTTCATCAAGATCACGCACATCAAAGGACCTTGAAATGTATCCTACAAGAAATGACTTGCTTTCCAATGCAAGAGTATTATTGTACCAATTCATTAAGATACATCAAATTTACTGGGTTGAGAAACACCCAGAGAATGAGGGAAGCACACTTTGCATTGTGCTGGAATGGATCACAGTGTCATGAACTTGGGCCCTATTCCCAGTGCCTCACTTCTCCTCTGGAGTTGTTACACTGCTGTGCTTCCTGGATGTCATGAAATAATAATGCTCTTTGTTCTGCCATGCCCTCCCATCACCATTTTCCTTTCCTGGGGTCAGCTGATCATGAACTGCATCCTCTGCACCTTGAGCCAAGGTGCATTTCTGCTCCTTCAATGTGTGTCAGTTAATGTGTCCCAGCAATCAGGAGGCTAATAGAATTAGCAAACTGAGTAAAAGATCCATTGGTCTCTCAGTGTGGCTTAACTGGTGGCACATCTGCTGTCTGGCTAGATCATCCCTAGAACAACAGTGCCAGCACTTATTTGTACCTTTGCAAAACTAGTAACATTTGACACAAGGTTGCCTAGTGATTAATAGCTGACATTAACCAGTCAGGATGTTTAGCTCAGGATTGAGGTAGCTTGACTGCTTTAGGCACTGAGGCCTAAGTCCTAGTTTCACACATTTAATCAATTTCCAGTTTCTGTGGCTCCTACCAACTGAGGACACATAACGATATTGCTAATTGTTGTTTCCTTCTCATGTATATTTCCTCCCAAAGAATATAGTGGGCTCAGACACATTTGTTTCCCCTATGATCTGAAAAAAATAAGAATATCTGCCAGAGTACAGTCTAGTGGGTTTGTTGTCAAAGAACTGCTACCAGACATATTCTTTAAACATCATATTGTTGATTCAATTATAGTTATTGTGTACCTAGGATATATAATAAACAACACAGTTACCCCCAAATGAAGGATAATCATAGAAGTTTTCAAAGGGTATGTTTTGACCCAAGTTCTTAACTTACTGTTAAAATACTATGTACATGCCACTCAATTAAATAAAATGCCAAAAGGA
The DNA here is from genome assembly GCA_004027025.1 of Myocastor coypus. Taxonomy (NCBI): domain Eukaryota; kingdom Metazoa; phylum Chordata; class Mammalia; order Rodentia; family Myocastoridae; genus Myocastor; species Myocastor coypus. The sequence continues at coordinate 81,634 of PVJA010001023.1, forward strand.
AGCAACCTCAAGTCTTTTTATTTTATTTTTTGTCTTTTTGAGACAGGGTCTCGCTATGTGGCTCAGGCTGGCCTTGAGCTCACTTTTTGTAGCCCAGGCTGGTCTCGAACTCACACCGATCCTCCTGCCCCCACCTCCCAAATGCTGGGATTACAGACGTGTGCCACCACAGCCTGGCAGAACACAGTTTTCATCTTCTAAAATTTAAACAGACTTTCCGGTGGAGGCCAGGTCCTGCTGTTTGCCCCGCTTCCTCGGCGAACTGCAGCCCCGAGGGAGAGGCGAGCGTGGAGTGCAACCTGCTCTCTGTGTCTCAGGTCTGCCGCCCTGCGTTAAGCAGGGTAGGCTTCCTAAGGCTCAGTGTTTAAAGACTGACTTCAGAGCTCGAGCAGGGGAGGGGACAAATCTCTGTTTATTTGTAGTCTTTAGTTCTAATTACATAATTACATTGGAAGGGGGACTGACTGCTGAGGAAAAGTAACAAAGCAAACAAGGTAAAATTGTAACGGGTCAGTCCAGCTATTATCTCTCTTGCCCTCCCGTGTGCGCGTGGGTCACACGTCTGCGCACCAGTGCATGGTGTTAACAGATAAAAGCAGCCAGGAGTGTATGCAAGGCTATCATTTTACCTTTAGTGCGCTATGGTACCCTGATTATCTCACTGAAATTGGAAGGTAAATGGGATGTTGTAGAAACAGAAGGCCTTCATGGCAGGTAATAGAGCAGACCTAATTAGCCTCAAGTACCTGTAATCCTAGGAGATGTACTCAGAGATAAAAGCGAGGGAGAGTCCCTCAGGTACAACTAATAGGTCCCCAGCCAGGTTGGCCCTGGATCAGGTGTAGTGCGTCAGCTGTGCTGAATGCATCCTATTGATCCAGGAGAGCCTGCACTTGCTGCCACAAATTGGATTCAAATTGCTTGCAAAGGAAAGGCGACAGGCTCCACCTGCTTCCGAATGCAAAGTGATTTCCTTTCATGCTTGTGGGTGGAAAATTACTTTGTCTTTTTAAGCAACAACTCCCATTTAGAACATATTCTCTTAAATTATACTTGTGATTTTCTTCAAAATCATTTTTAACATACCATGACCAGGTGTATCATAAATTCATTTCATATTTTAGAAAAGTAGACATTTCATTTAAAGATCATAGCCTTTGGCTTCTAGGTAACATTTTATGGAACAAGGTTTTGTTACTATTTTGAAAGAAAGGATGATTTGTTTCTTTACTGATTAAATATAATAAATGAAATAAAGCTAGAAAAATTAAATGGTTTGAACATTAAGTAGATTAAATAAAAGATATATTTTATTTATGCGAACTGTTGTGTTATACCCTTCTTATTTTCCTTGATCCCCAAACACACAAATCAGGAGCCCATAAATGCATGACCCCTTGCATGAAGTTAAGATAGAAACTTGAGCCGTGTACGTTCTCTCTCTCTCTGTCTCTCTCTTTCTGTCTCTCTGTCTCTCTGTCTGTCTCCTTTCTCTCCTCTCCCTCTGTCTCTGTCTCTCTGTCTCTCTGTCTCTCTCTGTCTCTCCCTCTCTCTGTCTCTCTCTCTCTCTCTCTCTCTCTCTCTTTCTCTCTCTGTCTCCTTCTTTGAAGATTTCAAATGCTTATAAAGAATCAGAAAATCACTTGGCTGGGAGATATTTGGTTTTTAAATGGAAACAAATTTAAACAACTTGAGATGAATATGAATCTAAGCTGTTTCGAAATGTATTGTGTAATGAGCACCCTTGATTTCTTTTCCATCTTTATCTACTGAAAGAAAATTCTTCATAGTCATTATAGATTTTTGTTCTTATCAGAGGTAACTCACCATTCAAGAAATATTCATTAATTGCTTAATGTAGGCTAGGTCTTCCTCTAGATACAAGAATGCCATTAGAGAACAAAGCAGGAAAACCACAAAGCTTTTTATAAATAGATAGTATAGAATTAACAAAAATAAATAAGTAAAAAGCTTAGAAAATGCAAGTGTTATAGGCAGTAATAGAAGTGAAAATGCATAAAAAGTGTGAAATAGTTTATTGGTAATTTTATAGGGAATATTTATGGTAAGTTTGATTCAGTCAGCACTGCTTGAGATCATGGGATAGGCATGCGTATTTAGGGGAACAAAACCATGTAATAGTAATTTGTGTTGCATCAAACATTCCTCGGGTGTAGATGACACTTATTCTTGAGTTAGTTACCACTTCTGAGTCAGGACTCAGTGAGAAAAAGCCTAGAAGCCCACCCTCAAATACAGAGAAATAAAACGAATGTAAAAATATTTGGAAATTTAAAGCAAAACAGAATGTTGAAGTGGTATCGCTTGAATGAAAAAGTAAGCATTTCACGGCAATTTTAGTTGTACATTTCCATACATTTCATATTTTGCATATTTTCTCATTTGCCAGTCAGAAAGTTGGAGTTGGCCAGTTAAGTCAGTAGAGGTGGTGCACACCCTAAGTATGGGTTCCCTTCCTGGATCTCCTGCAGTGGTTCTTCTGGTATACTAAAATCAGTCTGAGTAGACATATTTAAACCAAATATTTTTTAAAATTTACAGCGGTAAATGTTTTCCTGCCCCAAATGCTAGTCCTTAAACATGTATCAGGACATCACTGAAAACAACTGATTGAGTCAATGTTCAATAGCTGCTTTGGTCTTCAAAAGTGTACAAGTTTTCTCAAAAATTTCTCACGAGCAATTCTATTACATTAATTACCAAGATTATTTTAATACTGCCCCTCCCCTGGAAATTTGACCCACTTAGAGACTGGTTTTGCTCTTTGTTAGCGTATTGGAAAAAGAAACTGCCTCAGAAAATTAGGAGAAAACATTTCTTGTAATATTTATTTTAAACGGAGTCTTGAAGAAGTTTCCAGAATTCCTGCATGTGAAAAGTAGCAGGAATACAAAATGGAGACAAGAATGACAAATCAAAGCATTCCCTGTCGAAGCACCAAGTAAGAAAAACGTAAAGGTCCAGGTGTTCAGCACTTGGGTAGGATGAGGCAGAAGTATTGCAAGTTCAAGGCCAGATTAGGATCCTGACCATAGGGAGCAAAACCTGCCTGTTATCAGTAGGAACAAAGGCCTCATGGGAATCTGTAGAAGAGATAACAAAAGTAACCCAGTATGCTAATTTGGGAGGGAAGAATCATCCACTTCACCTATATTCATTTTTGATATGGCAACTCAGAATTCACAATTTATATTGTTTCAGTCACTAAAAATTTCATCTGTCTTCCAAATCACTTTCAGGATTTAGAAGACAATTTTACAGAACATAAAGAGACTGATAAACTGAATAACTTCTCAAAATCTCAGATTTAATGAGATTTTATCTTTCTCAGTGAATGTTTATCATTCAGTCATGTTTCCAAGCTGAGAAACTCGTAGCCTGTTAGGCTTATTACAGTAATACACCTATGAAGGCAAAATATGGCACGAGATTTGTTAGACACGGATGCAAGATATAAACTAGACAGCTGCTTTTTTTCTCACTCATTTCACTCTATTACTGGTTAACTTAGTGGAAATACGTAAATTTTCCAGGGACTTTAGAAGGTATTAGCTCTGAAGGTGTCTCAGCCAATGCAGATATGTGCTTGACTTAAAGTCTAATTTAAGTCTCCTATAGCATTGATCGGCAGAGACCACGGGGGACACTTACAGTCCTCTTTGCCAAAGGTAGACAATGGTATAAGAGTGAAGTGTAACAAATGCTCCTGGCGAATCCCGCGTCAATATCTAGCTGCAGTATGTGAGTGTGTGAGTGTGTGTGTGTGTGTGTGTGTGTGTGCCATTTTGAGTGCATCAGTATTTCACATTTATTGTAGTGTGATGAAACACCCTTCAAAATGGCCAGAGGGACCCTCAGCAGTAAGCATTTAGGCAGGACAAATTGGCGTGAACAGGAGTACAGTTAGCAGGGAATATTTCTGAGGTCAAAGTAGTCTGGGTGGGAGCTGAATCAGCTAACTTCAGACTTAAGAGCTACAGTACCTGCCACAAAGTAAGTATAGATTACCTTCGTGATGACAAATTGATCCACTGGACAAGGATCTTTCAGGCAAAGACAAGTCCAAAACAATAAGTAATTCACACTGACCAGTATGTTTAACCCTTTACCTCATAACCGTGATGTCTCACTGCAGTTTTCCATTTCATGTTATTTTAATCTAAAACAATCAACTGATAAAATAAGTAACCAGTGGCACTTGAGAAATTCTAACTTAACTATGAGCAATCTTATTAATTCTCTTCATTTAATTTATGATTTTGCATAATCACTATATTAATTATAGTTTCAAAGTAAGAACAGAGTAGAGACTATTAGTTAATTGTTGTGATAATCAAATCAGGAAAATTTTTACATGGGCAGAAAATCAGCCTAAGGAAGATGATCGATTGTAAACAAACTCAACAAATATTTTTGAGTTATTATTATATTGGATGCTTTCTTTAATATCTTTAGTTAGGAAATTACTCTCTCTAAAGATCACTACTGCTCTGATTAGTTCACTTTATTAGAATGGAGACTATTCCAGTGTGAAAGTGGTGGATCTAGGAGATAGGTACAGTTATCATTTGCTAAGTTGGCAAATGTTTAGTTACAAACACTGTAGACTAGCTCATTGCAAGTGACTTGATGCCTGCTTTAAACACCCAGTTCTCTTCTCCAAGGGGTTCTCTGCTTATTTAGGAGGAAGCAAAAAATTAAATATCAAAATAGTGGATCTATATAAGATAAGAAGTGTCAAAAAGGAGGTGGGTTGCCAAGTTCTCCACATCACAGATGGAAAAAGACCAAAGAAATATTTTTGAAATATATGAGAAAATGGGCAAACAAGACCAGGCAGATGTAAGGAAAACAAGAACAAAAACAAAAACCAAAAAGAAAGAAAGAAAGAAAAAAAAAAAGAAAAGAAAAGAGGAAATGGAGAGGAAGAAAAGGAGGAAGGATATTTGAAGCAAACAGAAACGTCATAGAGGGCACAGCACAGAACGCTTTCTGGGGACACTGAAAATATCTGGCATTGTTATTTAAAAAAAAAAAAAAAGAAGTAAATACCAGCTCTAAAATTGGTGCAGGGGGCAGGAAAACAGTAGCATTATTCAGCCAGTGGAAATCTGTATTGGGAATTGGCAAAGTAGAAATCATAAAAATAAGAATAACCCTAAATAAGATCATGTCTTGTCTGAAGAAAGTTCAAGAATTAACAACAAGTTGTGGTCATTAAAAATTAAAGAATTTAAACAACTCAGGCTGGGCATCTTGTAATGTAGATGTGTTCAAAAACAGGAAGTAGGGAGATAGGATAGGAAAGGAAGAGGGATCAAAAAGGTTCTAAATATCACATATAAGATATATGTAATATTTTCCTAAACTGAATGTTATTATGTAGAGCAAGCATAAACTAACAAAATGAAAAATTTCTGTTGATACTGTAAGTTCCATTATACCTTCAAATATCACATTAATTAAAAAAAAATTAAAACCATGGTGATTTGCAAGGACCAGGGGTTTGATCTCCAGGCCTACCATGCAAGCCCCTCCCCCGGGGCATGCCCAGAGGGCAATTGAGACAGGGCATGGTGATACACACCTGTAATCCCAGCTCTTTGGAGGCTGTAAATAGGCAGATCACTACAAGCCTGATCTAGTAGTGAGACCCTGAGGATCCTGTAGACCCTTCTCTTAAATATAAAAAAATTCAAAAATTAAAACAAAAACATGTTGATACGTGCATTTGTCACAAAGCTTTCATTTTTTAATTTTGTTTATTTATTTTTGAGACAACATCTTGCTATACAGCTCAGGTGGCCCTTGAGCTCACTTTTATAGCCCAGGATGGTTTAGAACTTGCAATGATTCTCCTGCCTCAGTCTCCCAAGTACTGGGATTACAGACTTTTAAAATAATGAAATCATAAATTTCACTTACAAAAATTTGCTCTTCCTTTTAGATCAGTTAACACAAAGTAACAATTTTTAGATACAAATCATATTTTGATGCTGAAAATTTCCTGTACATTACCAAATCTTCCAAGACAATTAGAAGAGTAGTTTCATGGAATACACTGAGTTTCAAAAAATGAGGTTTGGAGAAGATGCAGAAAGCATCTAGAAAGTGAATTATTTTTCAGACCCCACAGATTCAGATAAAAATACATTATATTTCACTATGATGACTCATATCTAATAGGCTGTCCTTGGAAGAAGGCACTGGCTTTGGTTAGGAGCATTAAAATGGCAAGGATTAATTCACATTCCTAGAACTATTCTCTCTTTAAGACTAGTCTCTCTTACTTAGAGGAAGGTAACAGGTCTGTCACTCTGTTCTTAAGCACAGAGTCACTTCACAGGAGCAGTTATGCCTTCCTATCTCACTAACTGGAAAGTATCAACATTTATTCTGATGCAATTCTGTCTTATCAACACCTTGTTAATGTCCAAATGAAGAAAAATGTGAAGACATTCACTAAAGTTAAAACACACTACTGAATTTCTTACATGAACTTAAAGTAGAAAATGTAATTTCAAATTAATCAAAACTGGGAGCTGCGGAGATAGTTCCGAGGCACAAGTGCCTGCTGGGCAAGTGGAAGGTCCTGAGTTTGAACCCCAGTCCCACAAAAAAAAAAGAAAAAAAAAATAATCAAAGCCTAGTAGCAATGTGGAAGTATTTCCTTGAAGACAAAGGAATGTCTAACGTGTTAGCTAATCAAGAATTAAATCAGTAAAATTCTGAATATCATAAACTATCATTTTGAAATCAATAATAGCACAGAGTAATGACTGCATAAACAAGTCCCAAATGAATAAATGAATTAATAAGTGGACAGAGGGTCTCAAATATCAACAGTTAACATTTATTTTTAAATAGAATGTTCAAATTTATAAATTTATAGCTATTAATTTGGCATATGAAGTATGATGTGAATATTCTACACTGTTAGCATTATACTAATTTGTGGAGAAATGTGAGGGTAAAATAGTTTACTTCTGTCTGTCTGTTTCGAAGAAGACAGGAAGGAGAGAGAGAGAGAGAATGAGAGGTAGCCACTTCTAAGAACAAGATAGTTATCCATCCACATCCACTTTATATTAATAAAAAAAACTCTTCCTTACCCTAATATCCATTAACAAACAAAATATTTAACAAGTTTCCTATAAGCTGTCTTAAGAACCATGTATTCACATATGTAATCACATCTGCGGCACATTGAGGGGATAAAGTTGCTAGCTTATGTTTCCAAGTGGGTTACATTATATTCCAATTGCAATTTTCTGAACACTAATTTACAGCTGTACTTCAAGCTACACTGAAGTAAATGCTGTATATGTTTCAAGAGTTCTGTACAAAATTATATATTTGATAATGGAGTGAATGCCAATGCAGTAAACATTGCATAGTTACACAGCATTTGCCACGGTGCCCATGATTTTTGCTCAGCAGGGTTGTGGAGGAGGGGAATTCCTGTACATTAATATTTTAACGTCAAATCCTCAAATTCTCTGCCAATCATTTTACCAATTAGAAGAGGTCTAGAGTCCCTACAATCACATTTAAGGGGAAAATGGCCCATTCTAAAGATGTACTGACTGAGGTAATGGTAATAAAAAAAAAGTATTTATTAAGAAAATTAAGTCATCCAGGCCTCCCAGTCAGTGTCTCTGGCATCCTGGAGAAAGGAGTTGCAGACACAGTGGCTGAGCAGATCTAGGGCAATGCAGCCACCTGACCTGTGCATGTGATATCCTGCACCTTTGAGGACAGGGTAGTCATTGTTGCTCTTTCTGTTTTTTCTGTTGGAAAAAGTTAAAGAAAAAAAAAAACTGTATTTAAGGCATTATAGTTAGCAATTTTCCAATTATCCAGATCATCAGCATATACTGAAAAAAATATTTTCAGTTCCATCACCCTGAAAACTTGGATAATAGAAGGAGAATAGCACTTGTGGGGACAACAAACTTGAAGTTGTTTTTTTCTTTTCTTTTTTTCTCTCCCTTTCCCTTTATCCACATGAAACTCAGTAAGCAATTACACAAAACATAGATTTCACTGGCTTGTGTGTAGCCTCTATAGGGGTCCTTTTAGCTCTACAGCACAGACATATGCTGAACAGCCTTTGATTTTTGTTTTTTCCTTACAAGTTTGTTTTACAGAACAGGCTACTGCTAATATGTGTTGCTCTGGTCATTATATTAGATCCATATTGTCACTTGGTAGTTAAGCAACTCCCTGATTTTCACCATTGCTTTTCATCATTTTGTCCTTCTATAACTGTTTACTGTTTCTAAAACACCTAGCTTGATAAATTTTGGGTTTCTTGTGCAGAAATTTCATAAAAGCATCAGGCAAATCAAAAATTCTCCTTAGAATTCTCCCCCCAGTGTTTCTGGGGTATCCTATGGACTCGTCATTATTGTGATGGAGGTAATGAAAGTGCTTTAAACAGCAAACAGACCCTTTTATGTAAGTTTTCCTAGGAAGTCTCCAAACAACTTTTCAAAATCTTGTCTCATTTATTTTCCTCCTGGTTTGTTGTCAGTCATCAATTGGGCAGGAGACAACTCATTTCATTTCTGTGACACACCGTGATGGACTTGTGTTGCAACCCTGACTTATTTTGAGAACTTCAATTTCTCAAGCTGAAAGCTTGAATGTCCCATGGTTGGAGGAGCTATTGATCTGTGGTAGATGGACGGCTGGAGAGGAACGGATACATTCCTTACCGCACTCTGTTTTCCCAGGCCTTTATGGCAACGACATAATGTAGACTTTCTCAGGCTTGTGGTCATCCATAAACTTCTATTCTGGCAGTGCATATATTCTGTTTTCCAACCCTGTTTTTTTTTTAAATCTTCATCTATTTTTATGCAATATTGCATGTCTCAACTAAGGTCAATGTCTCAGCTAAGAAGTTAATTATTCTTGATATTTTTTTATAACTTAAAAATGGAAAATTTAGGTGTTGAGATTAAATATTTCAGTATACCTTCCTAATTATGTTAAAAGAAACATGTAGGATATTTCTCTCAAATATGAGATACCAATATAGCAATAAGATGTAGAATTTAAAGTTGAGACTGATTTTTTTTTCTTTTTCTTTTTTTTTTTTTTTTTTTGGCTGGCTGAGGCTGCCTTAAGGGTTAGGGAGGGGATAGAAATGTCGTCCAGGATGCCTGACTGGGATTGCTTGAGTAGGTGCTTTGCCCAAGTAGGTGCTAACCCAGAGCCCCCACACCCCCAAATTGAGAATTTAAGCTATGGATTCAAGCAATAATTTAAAAATCTGCAAGTGAGCTAATACAGTATTATCAAATACAATTTTTAAACCATATATACAAAATCTCTGGTAGAAATATCAGTTCTCCATTATGCTTTCTTTATTGGACAAGATTGCTACACTCATGAATTCTAGTGACAAGCTACACTAACCTACAACTTCTCTCTCCAACTGTAAAACACATTAGTATAGGAATACAGAATATTAGGATAACTCCCTCTCTACTTACCTAGAGCACATAATGAAGAAAGTTATTTTACTTGGTAGATAACATGGAACTACATTGAAATTTTGTCTCAATTTTGTTACTAACATCAATTATAATGAATAATAAGTGATAAGGTCTGTTTGGAGCATTTCAGATGTGATTGTACATCCAGCCACGGTAGGACTGCTCTCTTTCTTTTCATTATCATATGCAGTTTTAGTTGAATGTACAGTTCTTGAATTTCTAGCTTTTTCCATCTGTAGAAACTGTGAAAGTGAAGCAACAGTTAGAACCAAGGCACTCTGATTTGGAAAAATGCAGAGTTTTATAAGGGAACTAAATGTATTTCAACAACAACAAAAAAAAGATTTTAGTAAAAATTCAATCCCACATACATAGGACCAAGCTTTGAAGAAGCCCACAGGGATGTAGCCAGATATTACTAAGAATACAAGCCATTATGAGTCGGCAAGGCAAGAAAGATAACTGCTGACGGACTGGAGTGAAAGATTGAATCAGTAAGTTTTCCCACTACTGAAACATAATACCAAATGGCATTAACAAGTTAAAAGAGCAGAGATTATATTTGGCAAATAGTTTGTAAATTTTGACCAGATCTGTGGGCTCTGAGGCGTGAATATCATGGAGGAGCACATGCTGATGCAAACAGGCTAGTTTATGGCGCTATGCAGCAGAGCAGGAAACAATGCCAGAGAAGAACAAACAAGGGAAACGGAGACTGCAATGGCAGACCAAAGACCGCCCAGACGTAGTTATTAGTGTGCTCACTTATCACCATTTTAGGGAGAACCCAAAGATACTAAGGCTGAGACTTCACACTAATCATACCCGACCTCTTTCAACTTGTTGCTTAAACACAACTCTATACTGAATCTTCAAATAAAGGCAATACCATGGTTGTAATTCCACTTAGCATAATACATCTATCTTGTAAACAATCAGAGATACAGCAATATTGTCCCCAAAGTCTTCACAGTTCATGCATGAGTACAAGTCATTGTAATTTAAAAGTCCATGTCGAGTCGGCAAGATAGCTCAGCAGTCTAAAGCACCTGCTTAGGCAAGCTTCGGTAACTGCAGGGACCACAGTTCATTCCCCGGCACCAAATGCTGTGCCAGCCCCAGCCCCAGGGAGGACTGTGCTGGCCATAGCATAAAAAATGCCCATGTCATTATCTCATTTAAAACATAAGCCAAACCCTTAGCTGTGAAGACCTCAAAAAGAAAGAATAGAAAGATAGAACAGTATCAGACCAGCACAAGTCTGGTTTACAGAAGGCAAACATAAGTCCTGCAGATCACTGTCCAGCACAAAGGGCACAGTGTGGGATCAGCATTCCATGAGATTCCATTCCTATGACCTTGCTAGCTCTACCTCCCATGGCCTGTCTCTTGGGCTGGATCTGCTTATGGCCCTTAGTTTTTTTCAGTGGGCTCTCCATGTTTTTTACATCACTAAATTCCTGCAGTCACAACTGCACCTTTGACTTCATTATGGAGCTGGCTCAACTGCCTGCTTTCTGGGGTTTCCAGGCCTTTTTTGAAGAATCTGGATGAAATCTTTCTTGACTGCACAACAGTCTGCATATTGTTAAAACCAGCATCACATGGATGATGATCAAGTCTGCTGCAGTGTCTCGGTACACAGTTGGACTGCCTGGAATCATAGATATGGAGGGCTCTGAGTGCTGGGATGGCTGGACGTTGAAGGGAACCCTAGGGAACCAATTCCTTGGGAGGTTTTTCTTGAATAGGGGTAAAAAGAACTCTTCTCAGATCAAGTTTCATACATTTATAGCCTTAAACTTGAGACGAATGTGCTCTTCATTTCTGAGATAGCCTCAAAACATCTTACATTTTGTCCTTGTAAGAAGTCATTAGATTGTTTTCAGTGATGATAGTCTCTCTAGAAACTACATCCTTTTGACTTCAACTTTATTTATTTATTTATTTAGTCTTTTTGAGGCAAGGTCTCGCTATGCAGTTGAGGCTGGTCCTGCGCTCACTTTTGTAGCCCGGGCTGGTCTTGAACTCGCACCAATCCTCCTGCCTCAGCCTCCCAAGTGCTGGGATTACAGGCGTGAGCCACCACGCCCGGATTTCAACTTTATATATTGCTCCATTGGGCCTAAATCTAAGTTACTCAAATATTGTTTCTGTTCCACATTTACCTCATTTGTCTTATAAGTCTGGATAAAGGCAATCACTATTACCCAGGTTGCAGCCTGAATACTGGGCCGCCTTGAAATTCCTCAACCAAATTTAGTATTCCACTATCTTTAATCTCAGTCTCCTGCATTCTCCAGATGGGAAAAATGAAGGCAAATGTTTGGCAGGTGTCTTAGTTACTTTTCTCTCGTTGCTGGGACAAATACCAGACGCTCAAGATGAAGGAAGGAAAGGTTTATTTAACTCACAGTTTGTGGAGGTTTCAGTTCATATTTGGCTGGCCCAAGGCTGAGTGTCACATGGCAGAGAACAGCAGTTCATGGTGGTGGAACAGCAACAATGGCGACAGAGGCAACCGACCAACCAGAGGAGCAGAGAGCAATAGCTCTAGTTTGCCTGTCTCTCTTTATATTACATTCAGGCTCTCTGCCTTAGCCTATTGTCTCAGGCCACACCCATAGTCTTAGCAGTACTCAGACCATAATCCCAACAACAGTGAAACACATAGTCCCTTTGGATCATCATTCAAGTCTCAAACTTTAGATTAGTACTAAAATATATAATCCCAGTGACTCATGAGTCAAGTCCCAATCTATAGAAGTCCCCGACCAATGACTGCATGAAGCTTTGTGGGGACAACTAGACATAAACCATAACATCAGGGCACATGTGGATCCTATTCCAGTCGTCAGTGAAGTCAGGGAGCCCAAGTAAAACTCCCTGAGCCTGGAATTCACTGGTTGCATTCATATCAGAGTTCTGGCTCTATGAGCTCTGGCCAGCATCACCGACTGGACTCTAATAACAGAATGATAAAGCATCTCTAGCCTTCATCTTAAAACCTTTCCAAACTCCACAAACTAATTCTGAAGTCTTCTAAGCTCCATAGTTTGGTGCCATCTCAGCAAAAATCCCCCTGCTCCATGATCAGATTTTCTGTATTAGTCAATTTACCAGGTACTGAAATGCAATGTCTGACACCTGCAATTTAAGAATAGAGAACAATTTAAGAAGAATTTGGCTCCTAGTGTTGTTCATTTCATTGTAAGATAGAAATATGATGGCAGACGTCATGATGGGTTATGGTGAGATATGACGAGGGAATTATTTGACTAACAGGGGAATCAAAGAGAAAAATATACAGGAAGAGAGCTGTTATGGTTTATGTCTAGTTGTCCCCCCAAAGCCTCATCCAGTCATAGGGCAGGGACTTCTATAGATTGAGACTTTACTCTTGAGTCACTGGGATTATGTGATTTAGTACTGATCTAGAGTTTGAGACTTGATCCATGATCCCTGGTATTATGTGTTTTAATACTGATGGGATTATCAGTCTGAGTATGCTGAGACTATGGGTGTGGTGTAGGGCAGATATCCTAAGGCAGAGAGCCTGATTGGAATATGAAGAGTGACAGAGAGACAGATTCAAGCTGTTGCTGTTGCTCTCTGCTCCCCTGTTTGGTTGGTTGCCTCTGTCGTGATTGTTGCTGTTCTGCTGCCATGAACAGGATGCTCTCTGCCCTGTTCCACTCACCCTTGGGATAGCCAAATATGGACTGAAACCTTAAGTAACTGTGAGCTAAATAAACCTTTCCTTCTTTCATTTTGAGTATTGGGTATTTGTCCCAGCAATGAGTGAAGAGTAACTAAGACAAGAGTGCATGAGTGAAAGCTATATTGATAAAAGAATTGTGTAGTTGAGATTTTTAAAAAGTAAAAGAGCACAGAGCTAAAATTGATGAAAGTGAAGACAACAGAAACAACAAAAAGAAAATATGTACAAGTCTGAAATAAAGAGAAAGAAAAACGGGCATTAGATTGTAAAAGGCATTGAGAGGTTTAGTTGGCACCTTATTTTGTCTCAATATCCATGCAATGCCTTTTTCTGTATAATGGTGAGAATAGGTCTAAGAATATGGCTCAGAAGCAGAATCTATCCACCTCAGGCTACACCCATAACCCCAGTGGATCATGACTTAATCTAGAAGTCCACACCCCATGATTTTCTGAGGATTTGGGGTGACAACTAGACACAAATCATAGCACATACCTAACATGCCCTGAATCTGAAACCAAGCACAGCAACAAAGGTGGAAGGTGACATGGAAAGCTTCAGTGTTGCAGACTTTTGCAACTAGTAAAGCTATTTGCTGAAGCAAACATTTATCACTTAGTCACAACTTAAACATTATTTCGTGCATTAATTTTTCCTTTAATTTCCAAGGCCACCTTCAAACACCCCTCCCCAGTGTTAGCACAAGATTTTCCCTTTGACTTGGAACATTATGAACATAACAAAACTTGCATACCATTCTTTGATGTCCTTGGGCTTAACATACAAAGGGAATCTATTAATTAAGTCAAGGAATAAATAAATGAATTTCTTCATAAATCATATGTAAGCTACACTTTTAAAGTCTGAATACAGGTCAGACTTTGCTGAATATTACAGCCTCAGAAAATTATCAATGCCTATATCTGAAATCTTTACTCTGACAAGTGGAAAATGCAGAAAAAATGCACTGTTTCCTAGATGCTTACGGACCACTAAAGCTAAATCAAGAAGATACAAAAGCTCTGAATAGGGTCTGGGGATTTGGCTCAGTGGTAGAATGCTTGCCTAGCGAGCTGGAAGCCCTGGGTTCGGTCCTTGGCACCAAAAAAAGAATAAAACCTCCTGTAAGACTCTGAATAACCCAATATTACTCAATGAAATTGAAAATGTAATAAAGAAAATCTGCCAATAAATACAAGTCCAAGTCTTGATGAAGTCATAGTTGAATCCTATGGGCAGGAAATTTAGGGGGAATATAATGCCAACTCTTCTCAAACTCTTTAGTGAAATTGAAAAGGAAACAGTTCTCTCACTCATTCATGGAAGCAAGTATTACTGATAGCAAAATGACACAAGGACTCAAAAAACAACTACAGACCAATCTCCCTAATGAACATAGTGCAAAAATCCTCAGTAAAGTACTAGTGAACAGAATGCAGCAAACCAAGAACATTACACAGCGTGAACAAGTGAGATTCATCCCGGGATGTAATACACCACATCAACAGAGCCAAAAACAAAAATCACATGACAATCTCAATAGATGTAGGAAAAGCTTTTGACAAAGTCCAACACTCATTCGTGATAAAAGCACTACAGAAAATCAGAATAGATGGTCTTTATCTCACTTTGATAAATTCCATCTGTGATAAAACAACAGACAACATTATACTTAATGGAAAAAAAATGACAGCTTTCACTTTAATATTAGGAGCAAGACGAGAACGCCACTGTCACTCTTGTTCAATATAATTCTGCAAACATTAGCTCAATCAATTAGATAAGAGAAAGAAATAAAAGGAATAACGAGTAGAAAGGAAGAAGTGAAATTATCTTTATTTGCACATAACATGATACTCTACACAAAAATGCCAAAAACTCCACTAAGACAGTTGTAGGATTGGTAATGAATTTAGGAGTATACCAGGACACAAAGTTAACATGCCAAAATCGATAGCGTTTCTATGCAAGGCAAAGAATGCACTGAGAGTCAAATTATAGAAACCACATTTTTAATAACAGCACAAAACATGAAATAACTTAGAAATTAACCTCACGAAGGAAGTAAAACATTTATACAGTGAAAATTATAGTACTCTGTAAAAAGGGATCAAAGAGGATTTTGGAAAATGTAAGGATATTCATGCTCCTAGAAAGGAAGGAACAACATTGCGAAAATGGACATACCCTTAAAATGGTTATACTGGTCCAACATAATCACAATTAAAGTAATATTAGTATACCTCTCAGATCTAGGGAAAAAATACTAAAACTCATCTGGTACTAGAAGAGACTTAAGATAACAAAAGCAATCCTGAATGACAGAGGAAAGTCAGGAGACATCACAATCCCTGACGTGAAATTATACTACAAAGCCACTATGATGAAATCAACATGGTACTGGCATAAAAACAGACTTGATCAATGGATCAGATTAGAAGATGTCAACACAACTACAAGCACACTCAGCCATCTTATCATTCACACAAGATCTAAACTTCACTGGAAAAAAGATAGCTTCTTTAATAAATGGTGCTGTAAATACTGGCTTTCCATATGTCAAAGGCTTAAAATAGGCCCATGCCTATCACTATGTTCAAAACTACAGTCATAATGGATGAAAGATTTAAACATGAAAACTGAAACTCTAAATTATCTGGAAGAGAAAGTAGGCAGAAACTTTAAAAGTTCATGAACAAAAATCAAACTACATTAGAAATATTTCAAAGAGTCAAAAACTGGAATCTCATCTTTTAGAAAAGTTTGTGCATTCAAAAGATATCACCCAAGGCAACCAAATAGTTCAGCAGACTGAATTACCTGCTTAAACAGACATTTTTCCAAAAGAATTGAATTCATCATACCACTGCTATTTGTTATAGCTAAATCTTGGAAACATCCCAAATGTCCATCAACTGAGGAATGAATAAAAAAAGATACAGTATTTTTATAAAATGAGTGTTATTTACCCACAAAAAATACAAGTTTGAGGCTTTTGTAACTAAATGCATGCAGCTAGTGACTGAACTGGTAAGAAAAATCTATCAGATCCACATGTGCAAACATCTTATTGTCTCACTAATGTGAGAACCAGAAAGAGTAATGAAAATCTAAAAGGTACAACAGATACTGTTAAAGGAAGAGAAACTCTTCAGTGGGAAAGAAAAAGTGAGACCAGGAAAAGGAGAAATGAAACAAGAGAATTTATTTATTTATTTGTTTGTTTGTTTATTTTATTTACTTATTTTTTTCTGGACTGGGGTTCAAACTCATGACCTTGCACTTGCCAGGCAGGCACTTGTGCCTTTGAATCATCCCCCCAGCCCCTGGGAAAATATATACTTAGGTATATATGCAGAATAATTTGGATAATTTTGTTGATTTGTACTGGTCTTTTGAAAGGAGCAATTAATACTTATTTTTTTTCCTCTGAGTTTTTTCCTCTTCTGAATTTCTTATGGCTTCTTTGTTATCATTTTATTTCTTTAAAGGATTTTGCACATCTGGTAATCTAAATAACTAACTTAAACATAGAATTATATAATATAGTAACTATTCTTGAATTCCTATTACTTTGTTTAGTAAAAAATAAGAATAAAGGGGCCTGGCGGGATGGCTCAATGGTCTAAAGCGCCTGCTTAGGAAAGCTTGGGCAGCTTCAGGGACTGCGGTTCGATCCCCGACACCACATGCTGCGCCAGCCCTGCCCTCAGGGCGGGCTGAGCCGGCCATAAAAATGAGTGAATAAACAAAGGTTCTGAAACAAGAAAATAAATAAATAAATAAATAATTTAAAAAAAATAAGAATAAAAAGAATTAAGTTACAATGCTAACATGCAAAATAGTACATATTGATATAATGTAAGACATGGCTCGGGTCAAACCTGTTCTTTCAAAATAAAAATGCTCTGGGATCATAAAAAATTTGTGACTAGACATATTTTATTTTAGTGCTTCCTCTCCTCAAGTGTTTCTTGCTCTGCATTTTACTTGGCCTTCTCAGTGGTTTTCTCCTCAGGTTAGTAGCTGCTCTACATCCATGCATTCTGAGGGCATTCCATTGAGCATTACTGAATCATAATAGTTGCATCTCCTCTCTGATGTTTACAGATCAGACAAAGAACTGTGAATAAAACAAGGAAGAATAGGACAGATCTATTTTAAACATCACAGTGAAGAATGAATTAAGATCCTAAATGTTACCAGCTATTTTATTTATTATGATTTAATGTAAAATGACATTCACAATTAAACTGTGGTGTACATTTCAAGTGGCTTTACAAATTTCACTTTGAAGATACATTAAGGGTGTGATATGACAAATTTATTGCAGTCTAAATTGAATTTTCTCTGCTCTTTCCCATTTCCTTCCATTTAACTCCCTTCCACATAGGTCTGGAATAGATATCAGAAGCAAAGTGACACACAACAGGGAAAGAAGAAATATATAGCCTATCTTGCATGGAAGAAAGAGATAAACTAATCTATTTTGTCTCCACATGTGTTCATAGATATAAAAAATGTGTTCCTCAATAATGTGTCAAGATATTTTAAAATATATATACAAACACAGAGGTATAGAAATAAATATACATATATATCAGTCAAAACACTGAAAATACTATGCCTTATTTAAGTATTTTTATATCATTGTGAAATAATATCTGCTCCTGAGGTATAATATATTGAAGGGAAATATTGAATGCAGAAAGCAAGCTGTATGCTAAAATTATGACTGCTTGATGAAGGCATGAGAACATGGGAATGATGACCTTTAGCCCTTTTACAAGCACTGCAATGAGAGAAGTGACCTTGAGTATTTAGCACCCCAAAGTGGCTGTACATCCTGACAACAACTTATGAAACTTATACTACCATATACCTGCAATTTTGCCCTTATTTAATGTATAAGACAGAGAAGACTTTAGAAAAAGACAGCAAGTTACTTCTTCAAGATAAATCAGAGCACATATACACAAACATGTCTTCCTGTTCCCTGTAAAGCAGAAATTTCTCTATTAATTATCCCTCAAATTTCACATTAATTATTCAAACATTTTTCTACTCAGTTTTTAATTTTCTTACTTTAAGAACTGTACAAATTGATAATACTACTGTATTTACCATCTTTAGCTTGTTCATCTAGAACCCTATTTTATATGAATGAGCCTCTAACACCTCAATTCCACTCTTACACATCCTTGATGACTGACCATTGCTAGTCTGATGAAGGGCTAGGCACACATCAAATACTGGACTTTTTCTTTCTAAAATTTCTTCAAAAGGAATTTTATCTATCTATTTTTATGTTTTGGTCCTGGAGATCAAACTCTGGGCTTTGTACTTTTCAGGCTGGTGCTAAAGCTGCTGAGCTATCTCTCCAACCCAGCAAAGAGATATATGCTCATGGTTGAAAAAATAGAAAATTGGTTCATGTACTTCCACCATCTGATGGATAGAAAGGGGAGGGAGTGGAAGACGGAGTACAAGGAAAGCCGTGTTCCAATTGTTAGCAAGTTCTACTAGAATTCCTGTGCTACTATAAAGCACTTTTGAAATATCTGAATATCGTAATGATAAATCGTCTTGCACCTAAAATGCTTCAAATTTGCTATCAGCAACATAACCTTGGAAAAACTCAGTGTAGGTATGACAACTCTGATCCACTTTGACCCATAATTTGTTTTCTTTTTTTAGAAATTGTGTTATTTTTCATCAGCCTCATTCCCATTTTGCTTAAGCATTGGCAGGACAGCTCAAGACCACTCCGTGGTGGTTCCTACCACTCTGTGACCTGCGCGGTGGGGGTTGCAGACCAATCTTCTGTGTCCGGCTGCGCACTCCAGTCTTCAGTAGGGAACTGCTGAATGGGCACAGAGGGCACCTATACAGCTTCAGACCAGTCTGCGACTGCAGGCTAAGCAGCTGTGAATTCTGGAGCTGGTGCAGTCCACTCGCCCTGAAATTCCTCCTCGACCACAGCATTTTCGGCAGCAGCCTGCTCTTCCTTTTCAATCTCTTCAGGATCCCAGTAGAAATAAAGATCAGGCATGACTTCCCATGGGTGTTCATGGGAAATGGTAGTGCACATGCGCAGCCTTTCCCGGGCCAGCTTCCAGCAATCAGACCCACAGAGTGAGCTCCTTTATTGTTGCATGGGATGGCAATGTCCACATAGTGCAGGGGAGCACCTGTGTTGCACAGAGCAATGGTTGGCAGATCGACATAAGATGCCTCTGTGCGGGGCTGGTGGTCAGCTCCGGGGTCAGTAACCATAAGAAGACTAGGCTTTCAGAAGGCTTCTTAGATCTGATTAGTGAAGGTTCCAGAAGGGAAGCAGTCAGAAATAGATTAGCTCCAGTGGCATCAGCGAAATTCAGCACAGTTAGCTGGCCAGTGTTCCTAGAGGAGATGACACTGACATCAGCGGGTTTTCAATGGCCACTATGACTCGAGCTGCCAGGAGGAGCTTCTCCCAAGTCTGCTTCAGATTTATGATGTAGATTTCATCACTTTTCCTTTTGTAGATATACTGCTCCATCTGGAAATCCAGATTGGTGCCACCTAAGTGGGTTCCTGAAGCAAGGAACTTGAGGACGTCCTGCTCCTTCATTTGCAGAGCATAAAAGGCTCCAGACATTGTGAAGTTTCTCTTTAAGTTATGATGGGAATCAAGAACAATGCTATATTGTCCCCGCCTGGACAGTAAGGAATGGCTTGACCCATAATTACTCTTATGAAATAAAATTTTCACTTGTGCATTGTTCATCTGATACCAAATATGAATAGATACATTCTCTTTGCTTGGTGACTTATTAAACATTAGAAATATAAATACAAAGAAAAACTGTCTCTATTTGAAAGAATCTCCAATGTTACATGAGACAGAGTGACATGAATCTTTTTATGGTTTGTGCCTGAATGTGCCACAAAGACTCATGCAATCATGGCAGGTGGCTGAGTCTAGTGCGGGACTGATTCATGCTCCTGTACTGGGATTAATTGTATGATTGCTAAGACTCCCTAGGGCGGGTAGACTGGATAGTATGTAAGGGACAGAAAGGCTTGTTCCTCACTTGCTTCCTGTCACCATGAAGGGTTACTCCTCTGCCATGTACACCCTACCTTAGAGGCAGCCAAGGGTGGACTGGAGCTTCCAGAAACTCCGTGTTGAATAAACCTTTCCACTTTAACTCTGGGTGTTGGGTATTTTGTCTCAGCAATGAAGAAAAATAACTAAGATAATCTTATTCCATCCTTCCCACCCTTTTTCCCTTGCTCTCTTTCTTGTCTACCTAATAAACTGAAATGATTTATAAAATGTATTACTTCATGATGTGGGCAGATTTTCTCACATTTGACTCTGGCACTGAGCTGAGAGATGGCTTTGAATTTTCTTATCTGATTCATACCAGTTTTCATTGGTGTTTGGGGATGGAATATTTCTGATTGTTGGCACAACAGACTACTCTTCTTGTCTAAGACAAGTCTATGATGAATACTGGCATTAGATTCACTGACAAGATTTCAATGTTTTCTAAGACTTACATTAAAATATCATTGCTTTCCTGTGTCCTAGCCTATGACTGCAAAGTATTCATCATTTCCTTTGAATGTTAAGGTCCTCTCAGTCGGTATCTCCAGGAGGTGCCTATGTTCCCAATGACCTGTATTCTTCCCATAGGAGGGATTACAGACTGGGGCTTCATTCCCTTATGTTGGACCTTAACTTGATGAGATTAGGTAACAAGACAGGCAAATACTTTCAAATATATATTTTAGAAAATAATATGTGTTGGTTTGATAAGCTAAAATCATAAATAAAGATAGGCATATGGAGCCTGGTGAGATACCTACCTCAGCAGACTAAACACCTGCTTAGGCAAGCACATAGGACCCGGGGTTCAATCTCTAGTATCATGTCCTGTGCTGGTACCGCCCTCAGGCATGCTGAGCCAGCCATCCAGTCCAGGCATAGTGGTGTACACCTGTAATCCCAGTGCTGGAGAAGATGAAAACAGGAGGACACTATGAGTCTGAGCTGTGGGCTCAGACCCTGGAACAAACACATTTTAAAAAGTATCTATAGATAGGGATACAGACACAGTATTTTGAAAATATTTTTAAAAATATGAAAGCACGGAGATTTTTGAATTACTATTGAAGATGTACATGTGAACTTGGAAATATCTTTTAGAAAAATAAGTGATTTACATTTTGTATAGAATAAATACATATTTATCTAAATATGTTATCCATAATTTATTAATAATATTATTTAGAGAAGGCATTACTGCTAATACCAATGCTAGTCTTAAAGCTAAACATGGGTTATCTATGGAGTTAAAAGTTTGATAGTCTTTTTTATGATAAATGCTGAAATATGTTTTTCAGTGGTATTCACTGGGCAATATATCTAGGAGAAAAAAAGAAAAGTGCTATCTGCAACTTGCATTTAATGAAAAGCAGAAAGTATTCAATAGATGTTTCAACTGACAGATATTTCTCTTCAAGAGTAAGTTTTGACTAGAAATTTAAGAAGTTAACCATGGTGGTGGTAGAACATTAGTCGTGATTTATCTGGCCATAAATTTCCAGAGACAAAGATAATAACACATTTGAATCTGACTTTGAATTTTGTAGATAAGGCAAAGAACTTGCTAAAGAATAACTGTATATTCAAAATGTGCTCTTTTATAAATATTTATTTATTTATTTATTTATTTATTTATTTATTTATTTATTTATTGTACTTTAGGGAAAGGTCTACAGGGTGTTCAGGTTCTCACTGTTAGATCAGACTCCTAGTGATTCACCTATCTACAGCCTCCCAAGATCTGAGATTACTGGCATCTGCCACCACACCAGTCTCAATTGCAGTCTCAGCATGCCCTTAGGGCCAGCATGGCACAGCAGGTCCGGGGATCTAACCCCTGTCACCTGAGCCTGCTTGCAGGTGCTTTAGTCCACTGAGTTATTTGGCAGGCCCTCAAAATATGTTCTTCAGAGTGTTATGAAATAACAAAAATGCTTGTGAAGTTTTCTAGAAAGTATAGTTAAGATGGCTAAATTCTAACAGGTTTTGTTTGTCTTGGCTTGCCCTGAATTATGCAAAAATCTCTGTCTTAGTTACTCTTCTCTCATTTCTGGGACAAATTCGAGACACCCAAAATGAAGGAAGGAAAGGGTTAATTGGCTCACAGTTACTGGAGGTTTCAGTCCATACTTGGCCGCCTCCAAGACAGAGTGGTACTGCAGAGAGCAGTAGTTCATGGTGGCAGAACAGCAACAAGGGCAACAGAGGCAACAGACAGAATCTGTCTCTGTGTCTCTCTTATATTATATTCAGGCTCTCTGCCTCAGGATATCCGCCTCCAACCACACTCATAATCCCAGCAGTACTCAGACCTGTAATCCCATCCTTGGATCATCCATAATTGCAGTGAAGTCCCTGCCCTTCATGACTGCATGAAGCTTTTGAGGGATAACTAGGCATAAATCATAACATTCTCAATGATGCAACAACCAAACCTATTCATTCTAGCAAGATAAAAAATGGTGCTCCTTTTAATTCAAAATCTAATTTACTTTGACTTCAAATTTGCAAATTTGCATTTTTTAGAATTGGCCCCTCTTAATATAACTAGTTTAATACTTTTCAATTGCTTCATCATACTACTTCTCAATTGCCTTATGGTACTTCTTTTCAATTGCTTTATAATAATTCATGTATGAAATGACATTCAATTGTTGAATATAATTCTTAGTCAACCATAATTGTTGATTCATTTGCATGTAACTCATTCAATGTGCAAAATGATAATACTTGTCATTATGTTCCACTTTATTCTTTTTCTGAAAGATGTGAAAAAATTACTGTTCAACTGAGCCTCTCAGGTGCTATCACCTTGATGATTAGGTTAATGAAAGTAGCTAAAACCAACTATTGATGGATGACTTTTCTCCCCTACAACAGGATCATTGTCTTACTAAGCTTTTCTTATGGTTGGTATTTAAATCTACAAATGGACTTGCATTTATCATTTCATTTGCATTTTAATTTGTCGTCATTTTCAAGTGGGAAGCAGATCAACAACTTCAACTTTCATTGGTATGATTGACACTACAGCAGTATCTTGTTGTTATTTAGTGCCCATCTGGTTTCAGACTGTTAAGAATCAAATTAATTGAATCCGCATATGAGTCTTTAAACGTACATAAGGGGCAAGTTGTCTTTCAGTTTTGCTTAGACAATTGTTTGATTTCATTTTCTTGTTCAAAGTTAAAGAAAAACGGAGTGAGACAGGGATGAAGAGAATCAAATGCATTTCAGTCAGTCTATTACCAGTGTAGAATAAATAAATCAGACCATTCACCACTAAGAAAAGAAGTCCAATGGAAAGTATGGCATTTAACAAAGAATAAGCAACAAGCACCTGTTGTCATGGAAATCAAGAGCTGTTAACTTGATAAAAGACATACATCTTTTATATTATATATACATATGTTATATATATTTTCTCTATTAGCATAATGTCCTTATATTATGTTTAGCTACCTAAAAGGTTAAGAGTATTGCATGCTTACAATTTCTTATTGCATGTATTGTTTGTTCTTCTTACTTCCTTCGTCCTGCCTTCCTTCTCCTTCCTTCTTTGTCCTCTCTTCCTCTTTTCCTCCCTTCCTTCCTTCCTTCCTTCCTTCCTTCCTTCCTTCCTTCCTTCCTTCTTTCCTTCCTTCCTTTAAAATAAGGTCTCAGCATCCAGGGAGATATTTCAGTGGAATAAGTGTTTTCCCTGAAAGCACAGGGTCCTGAGTTGAATCCCTGCTACTGTAGCAAGCTCTCATTATTTAGAGAAGGCTGGCTTTGAACTCACTACATTGCCTATGTTGATCTCAGACAGATAGGGATCCTCTTTTTCAGCCCTCAGAGTGCTAGCAATACAGACATGAGCCACCATGCCCAGCACCATCTGTATTATATCTCAAACCTAATGAGTGCATTTTCTTCATCTCTGTGACAAAATTAGTTTTACTCATCTTATAGGAAATAGGCAGTGCTGATCATTATTTTATTCTCATCTTTAGTTTTGACAGAATCGGTACTTAAAAGAAAAAATTCCATAGTAACTAAATCAAACTTACTGTGATTTAGGTAATGTACATTTTTGCAAGATATTATCATTGAAGGAACTCAGTAAAGTAAATAAAGCATTTCTCTGCACTGTCTCTTATGGTGTGTGAATCTATAGTTATCTCAAAATAAAATATTTAATTTTAAAAATAATCAAACATCCCGTCTGGTTCAAATATTGATTTGCTTTTTCCTACTTGTCTCTGCTTAGTACACATGCAAGTGTAGCACACATCTACACAGCTGTCATCACTGTGTACAATCTTTATACTGTTTACTTTACATCAATCAATAACTTCTTTATCCTGCTATAGACATGATAATTATTATTGACAACTGCACAGTCAATTTGATAGGGCATAATTACCTTTCTTTAAAAAATGAAAATGTCTACCATTCATGTAAAGTAAAATGCTGCACTTGAATTCTAGCCCAGAAAGAAAATTGTAAAAGAAAAGTAAATTAAAAGCTTAAACTTTATGACACGGGAAAGAAAAGAACTGAGGGATTGAATTGTTTAACTATTTGGTAATATTTTAATTTTCAAACAGACTTTTATAAACATGCTTACATAATATAATTACTTTTCAGGGACTGGGAGATAACTCAGTAAAATAAGTGCTTGCCTGATGAGTGCAAGGTCCTTAGCTTAATCCCCAGTACCGCAAAAAATGGTATATATATATATATATATATATATATATATATATATATATATATATTTCAATTTAAACATTTAAAAGATTCCTTGTTTAGTACATGGAAATTTACTATACTATTATCCACATTTGTACATTATAATTTCCCATATTAAAAATATACCTTTCATTCTTTTTTTCTATTAGCCCTGAAGGTAAATTTAAATATACCTTGGTCATCACTTGAGCAATGTGGCCTATATGGCCCATTTGTGACAATATTTTGGAGACAACTTTCTGGTACAGACAGAGACATAACTACTAGATATCATTTATTTTGATGGACTTCTGGAACAGAATAAAAACTATGGAATTTGAACAAACAATGGTAGATAAGTTTTAATAATTTATAGCAGTTAACTAATTATTTCAAGTGTAACACAGTAAAGTAAAATAATAACCATAAAATAAATTTCACATAAGGCATTCAGCAACTAGGTGCTGAATTTGTGATTATTTTGCAAATAAAAATACTGTTTTAAATCAAAAGAGAAATGTTATAGTAATATTATTCAGTTGCATTCATTTATTTCCTGGCTGAACTAAAACTTTTTCTTACCAAACAAAATGACTATACCTTATATTTCATGCCATTTTACTGTTGAAAATTTTAACACAAATAAAAAAGGTCACAAAAAAGGAATTGAAATAACTCTTAACATTCTCTTTGTCTTTTACAACCACTGCACAAGTGCAGGAATGTATATCAGCAAGGCAGTTGAAACTAGAAATGGATCTGAAGGAAGATTGAATAACAACTTTAAAAAGATAATTATCTTAATTAAATACACATAGCTGACACTCTCTTTTAAGTCATGATCCAGCTATAACCAGGAATTTTGATAATTATTTTCCTTATTAAATGCTTCACACTACAGGAAAACTAATTTAAAAATAAAATAAAAGGGTTGGTGAGATAGCTCAGCAGACTAAGCATCTGCTTAGGAAAGTACAGATACTATGGTTCAATTCAAAGTACCATATGCTGTACTGGCCTTGTCCCCACGTGCATGCCTGGAATCTCAGCACAATATTTAATAGTCACTATACTCCCATTCTTAGAGCAAATAATTTTATAGTATCATATAATTTATCACAAATACAGTTTAGGATTGCTTGTACATGATGAAAATTAAAAGAGTATATAATTTATCATTTTTAGTGATTTATCTTTCTGTAAATTTATGTTCTTTACTTATATTCAGGGCTTATGGTTCCTACCATTCAATTGTTAGTATGTCATTCAGTTAGACAAATTTTGTATATTTGGCCTGAAGCAATTTTCTTTCATACTGCTTGGATATAAAGGAGAGACCCAGTAATAGCAAAGTAATCAATTGGAGGAGATAATTTCATAGAGTGATAAGTGCTTGGTAGGTCATACTCTGACCAGCATCTCAAGAGTACTAAATAAGCATGACACCTCTTTCTTTGTAGTTGAACGTGTTAGAACAAGCAATTGCTCTTTTACGTGCAAGGTGTATCCACAAAGGTTTCTGAATACAAGGAATTTAAAAACTTTACTGAACCTCCAGGGTCCCTGACTTTCCCAGGCTTCATCACCTTTTCTTTGTGAACGTGTCTTTCCAGCTGTCCAAATCATGCCCTAGCCAGCTTTTCCTGGCCATGTACAATGAATGAGATACAATGATTTTAACATGTCAGCGCGACATCCAAAAGTCTGACTAGAAACTCAAAGAAATAGGTTTTTCAGACTGTATTACGACAGGAGGAAGAGAATTGAGATAGACCTAAGTTAGAACTGTAAGTGAACATTTTTATCCTTTACATGTGAATATCAATAGTTCTGATCATCCTTTTGGCTTGAGATTGAAAACAGTGCATATATCAGATCAAGTGCTTTATGTCAAATGCCCAAAGGTTTTACTAATTGGTTCTTTCTAATGTCTCCCCCTCCAGCTCATTAGATTTGATGACTTTCTAATTATTTATTAGTAAGATTATCTATAATTATTCTCCAGCTTGTATAGGAGCCAGAGTAGAAACTTAATGTAAGTATAAGATCAGCACTTGTACAAGCTTTGTATCTTTCCTGATGGTTCTAAGTTTTTGCCATCGACTGCTGGAGATGCAGTGAATAGTACTGCAAAGCAATTTCAGAGACTTCTTATTTGTCAATAGTATAGAAATTATATTAAATTTATTTTTATTAGAATTGACAAGTATATCAATTTTACTCTTACTGGAGAAAAAGGAACATTAAGAGGCATTGTGTCTTAACTGTTAGCTAAAACTCTAGTTATTTCTTTGGCTAGTTAAGACTGTCCCCAAAGGGAATGGTCATGATTGTATTTTGTGTCTCAGTATCAGTAGCAACTTAAACACTTTGCATAATGCATCTCCTTTCCATATGTTGCTTTTTCTTTCTTTTTTTATGTTTTAGGGAAAGGTATACAGGGTCTTCAGGGTCTAACTACTAGATCGGGACTCACAGGGACCTGCCTATTTATAGCCTCCCACGAGGCCATCTCTATCACAATCTCCCCTGCCCTAGGAGTGGGGCCAGCACAGCAGGCCCAAGAATTGAACCCCTGACATCTCCATCTACTTGCAGGCACTTTAATCCACTGAGCTATTTGGCCAGCCCTTTTGTCTCCATTTCCTCTCCATGATGTATAGTCACCAACATAAAGGTCTCTCTTGGAAAAGAATTATGGAGTTATTATAAGTGCATCTTGAATATGAAGTTTAGGTCAGGTCTAGAAATCAAACAGTAGAACTTGCCTTTGACTGGGAGCAACCACATACTTAAATCCTATCTAAGAGATAATTCAGTGAACTTCTTCATTATTCCTTTGGCAAATTTGGCCCTGGCATACTGTGTGTTATCAATTATTTATAGATCACCCTACAAGTTTTGGCCAGACCTTGCATTGTCAACTGTTTGGGTAGTGATGACCCTTGTCTTCTGGGCCTAAGCATCTGGCCTTCTTCATTTGGACACTATCACACTTACGACTTTAAGGAGCTGAGTCTTTCCCCTATGCAAGCCTGGTCTGCAGAACAAAATCACCAGAGAAGTTTGGCCAGATCTCTCACCAGTGCATTCTTGTCAGCCATGTTGATCTGTCTTTTTGTGGAACACAACTTTCTGCTGGGTTTTCGTGCCTCACTTAAGTACCCTCATTTTATTTAGTTGCTTTATTCATTCTTCTACTGTCTACTTGGGCAGCTTAAACTTTCCTGCTCTATTCCCTGTTGCCCATCATTTTCTCTACATCTAAATTCTGCCTTATCAAAGAGCATTCTTTGTCCTTTGAGGTCCTTGTGAGAACATAAAATTATATATTTAGAAACAACATTCCTAAATTATTGAAATCAGGTTTTCAATCCTATATTCTAGTTGCCTTCATCAATAATACATAAAATCAATTCCGAGTGTGGCGCCTCTCACTCCTTCTACAACCAACTAGCTAAATTCCATAATTCCTTTAGTGTGTATCTGTCTATGCTCTCCTCTGTGAAACTCTAAGTATTCTGGAGCTCGATTCCATTTTCGGTGCAACATTAAAAACATCAGTAAGGACAGATCCTGAGCACAGCGGCTAGGAGGGAAGGGACTCCAGAGATTTCTCCTCACGTGACTGTTGCTAATTCTGGTTAGGAAGTCTGAATAGTGTTTACAGTTGCTAAGGCTTAGAGGAATCACCATCACCATCACTATCTTGCAGTTATCTACATTCCATTGTCGTTGTTCCTAGGTTTTCCTAATCCTGGAGCTGGCACACATCTTTAATTGTACCAAAACGTCTTTGCACTATAACGCTCTCTGCTTTCATAGGTAGGAATTCGCTGGTTGTTAACAGTGCTCAAGTTCTCACTGTCATTCTACATGGCGTCAGTATGATGTTGTACAAAGCAGCCAAGAGTGCTGTCTTTGTAGGGATTGGTCCTTCATAACTTAGGAAAACCTGAGCACTATCTTGTGTTTGTCCAGATGACTTTGGATAAAAAGAGTGTATTAACACAAAAACGTTGAGAATGCCCGGTTCTCTGCCAGCTTACTGGTGTCCAAGCCCATTGCGAATCCCCATTGCAAGGACTCCTTATGCTGAAATCTTCTAGCACCACTCTTCAGAGTATGCATTTTCCAAGGAACAGACACCAGGCTTGGATTACGAACTCAAAATATTTATCGAAGGAGGATTTGCAGATGGTCTTCTGCCCTTACAGCCCCGTGTGGAATTTAAAGGCAGACACAGCAGGATTCCATGGTCTAAGGGTATAATCAATGGAGCTGATGAAGATAGAGGCAGCAGTAAACAGAGGGGCTTTCCCGACACAGCAAGGCTGCTCCCTTCCCTCACAAGCAGAAGCGTTCATAGGAAAAGAAACCAGAATTTGAAGATGGCTTGGAGATAGGGCAGATTTAGTGGCAGTTTGTTCCTTTTTCTTTCAAACACTGGAGATTAAACCCAGAGCTTTCTCCCTGAGCTGTAGCCTCTGTTCCCTACTCAGCAGCATGCCTCTTATTCTGAGGAAGGGCATTATTCAATCTCTAAATTGCCCATCCTGGGCTCAGACTTTTAATTCTCCTGCCTCCTCCCTCCAGAGTGCTGATGCCGTGGGTGTGTACCGCCATGCCCACAGTCAGGAGGGTACTAACCTGAGTTGATAGAAACTTTCTTAGTGGCAGCAAAAGCCTACCTGTGTAGGATTTCTTTTGAGTTTTATGTTGATAGGATTTCACTGTGAAGTTCATGCTGGCCTTGAATTCACTATATAGCCAAGGCTGGTTTCCAACTTCCAGCAATCTTTCTGCTTTAGCCTCCCCAGGGCTGGAATTACAGGCATACACCACCACACCCAGACAGGCTTTCTTAATAGTCTGATTCAATATATTCTTAGCATATAGGAAAACAGACATATATAATTTTTTTTTAATTCTTGAAGCAGATTACTAAAAAGTAAAAATCATAAAGTCATAATAGTTTTAGTCAATTTTACATTATTTATAGTAAGAAAGGGAGACTTAGGTTAGTCCTTCGAATCATTATTTAATGGCATGATTATGGTATCCATTTAAAGAAACACAGAACACAATTAAAACATTGGAAATAAACTATCTTATTTAAAATAATTAATTTAATGAAATAATAATCTAATGAAATGACCCAAGTCATCAATGGCAGATCAATTAAACTAAAGTCATCTCATAAATTCTCACTACCTATAAAAATACAATTCTTAGTCCATTGTGAAAATCATAAAGGTAGCTTGAGAAATGAGATCAATATGTTTATGGTCCTCAGTACAAAATGTTATCATTGTAACTGCAAATATGTTTCCCAGTTTCTACATTCTACATAGCTTATATTTCAAGGTGAATTTTTAATAACTTATCAAAATTTGAAATTTATCTGAAAAATAAATGAACACGGATAACATTAGCAATAAAACAGTGGGAGAGACACTTTTGTTCTTACATATTATGGAAGAAAGTGAAGGCACAGTAACTTAAAATTATGAGTGCATTGTTAATATAGGCACTTAGATTAATGAATAAGCACAGATTATAAATACTGGTCCTAAGATTTATCATTTGTTTTGCTATTGTTAATAGAAATGATGCTTAAAATCAGTAGGAAAAATATAGAATGCATAAATCATACCGTAAAACAGAACTTCATGGACTTTTAAAAGCCTTCATCATTTGAAATGACTACACTGGAGAGGTTTATTAATATCCGTACTCTTGGAGTTCTGCTGAGAGCCCAGGGCGTTCCCAGGATAGGCCACTTTCAGATTTAAAGTTGGGAAAAGTTAGGTCTTTTTGTAGAATGTGAATGTAGATATTTGAAGTTATGGAGTAAAAAACCAACAGGTTAATTTAGGGGCTCTCGGCAGATAGTCGCAGGACTCAGTAAGAGCTCTGGGATCACACAACTAACAGGCAGTTAAATCGCCTGGGCCTTGGGAGGCCCACAGAAATCTTCTCCAAGGGCTGCTGTCCTCCTGCGCTGGCTCCAGAGGGGGCGTGTCTTGTGCTTCCCTGCCCATCAAGCATAAGGAGTTTTCCAGCTCCCAGGAAACTAGCGATGCTGATTTCTTTGCAGATAACAGTTTGGAAGTAACTTTTCATTTCCTAACTTGTGTCTTTTTTTTTTTTTTTTTTGGTACAGTGTCTCACTACTGATTCATAGTGATCCTCCTGCTTCTACCTCCCAAGTGCTTGGATTACAGGCACGTGCCACCTCGCCTGGAATCCATCGCCAGTTTAGCACGCTCGAGAATGGGGCTGGCGTGGCAAGTGGGGCCAGGAACCAAACCCTGGTCCCTGCACTTCCCTAATTTTTAATGACTTTGTTTCACTTTGCTTTAATGTTACTTTTTTGAATTGCTTTTATTAGAGTACATTAGTACTTTATTTTATTTTTATTTTTATTTATCTTTTTTTCTTGTTTCAGAACCTTTGTTTGTTTATTCACTCATTTTTATGGCCGGCTCAGCCTGCCCTGAGGGCAGGGCTGGCGCAGCACGTGGTGCCAGGGATCGAACTGCAGTCCCTGAAGCCGCCCAAACTTTCCTAAGCAGGTGCTTTAGATCACTGAGCCATCCCACCGGACCCCTAATGATATGGCCCTGAAGCTGTTGGGTATTTTTTTGCTTTGTTTTGTTTTTGCGGAACCGGGGGTGAACTCAGGCCCTTGCTCTTGCAGGCAAGCTCTTACTCTACTGAGCTGTTTCCCCAGCCCCTAGTATTTTAAATAAAAATAACAATAATAACATTTAAAAATGGATTATATGAAGTTAAAAAGAAATTAATGATAGAATATGTTCATATTTAATTAAAAGTAAATTTAATGAAATGATTGTTTTATCGAAGATCATGATTTACTTTATAGCTGAAGAAAGTTAAAATCCATTCTGCATTTTCCTCTTTTTTCCCTCAGACTAAATTTCAGGTTTAGATCTGTAATAAGGAGTAAATTAAATATAACAAATAGGATAATTTCTACATAAAAGCAACAAAAATGCAAGTGGACTGTATCATTAGAAAATGACATTTGCAGAGCTTTACTCCAAAGACATAGAAATATGCCAATGATACAAAACTACAACTTATGGGCTGGCAAGATGGCTCAGGGGTCTAAAGCACCTGCTTAGGCAAGCTTAGGCAACCACAGGGACCCTGGTTCAATCCCCAGCACCACAGGCTGTGCCAGCCACACCCCAGGACAGACTGAGCTGAACATTAAAAAAAAGACAAATTACAATTTTATATATAAACATATAAAGTTTACATATATGTAAACTTACATGTATATGTTTACATATATATACATATTATATATATTATATATATAATATATATCAGGAACTTTCACAAAAGTTAAAGCTGAAATTCAGATGAAAAAGTAAAAAAAGTAAGAAGAATGCTTTTTTCCCTATAGACATGTTACACCTTTTTTATTTTTCTCGTAATGCTAATGGCTAGGCAGGTTCATGAAGAATAATATTTTGAAGTATTGTTACTAAAATGCTATCTATTGATATTTTCATATTTCTAAGAAGTGACTACAAACACACACACACAGTTAATTTATGAAACTTCCTACACTGAAAATAACTTAATAAAAATGAGCTGTGTATTCAATGTTAATGACCAAGTATCTTTCCTTATCTTATTCACTGGTAATGATAACATTAGTTGTTTCACTGGAAGCCATGAAAGATAATGGTGAGGTAATTACTTGTTTTCTGCACGCCCATATCATTGCAAATTAGTGAAGTCGGCCTCAAATTGTCAGCATTCAGTTCCATTGATCTTTTAGCTGGCTTTTAAAAGCAGAAGTTACAGAAATGTGCAGTTCATGTTGGTGGCTACAAATAGACTGCCTGCAGGTCTGTTTTTGTGAAGAAAAATTTCAATTAGTGCAAACCATGGGCATCTACTTTCAAAAGGAGGAAAAAGAACTTTCCTGTAAATCTTTGATCTTTTCTGCTGCATCATATTTTTTTTATGAAAAAGAGTTAGAGTGCTGTGCTTAAAAAGCTTCCACAAAATAATTTCATTTTCCATCCAGTAAGATTAAAGGCTTGGCACCTTTATTCCAGGACTGGTGCAAGAATAAAATGTCAAATTCATATCATGTTTCTGAATTTTATTAGATTAAAATTAGCACAGAAATAATAATAAAAAACAAACTTTCCATATACACTTATATTTTATAGTCTCATTCCTGTGTTTCTAAATAAAGAAATGAAACAAAGCGGTTCATGGCATGTACAGTTTGTACAGAGTGTAGGTGCTTAGAAGAGCCATGTCTGGGGAAAGATGTGAGAGCCAATCACGAGTGGCCAGTAATCTGAAAATCTCAGGTAAATTATGACTCTGCCGTGGTAGCACTAAAACGCAGGCCTAGAGTAGTGGTTGGGAGTAGGTAGATTGTCTTGAATGCATTGATTTGTATGTTTCAAGAGCTTTGCAAGAAATAGGTGCTCTCTGTGGGTCCATAGATTTTAGTGGAGCATTTTATTAGGTCTTTATTGAAATTAATAAGTCAGGATTTTCCAGATAGCTTAGCTGACTAAAGTACCTGCTTAAACAGGAGCAGGTATCAGGATTTGACCCCCAGGACACTGTGCTGGCCTTGCCGACAGGGTGCTCTAAGATGGCAATTGAGACTGGTTGGGGGTGGTGGGGTGGCACACACTTGTCATCCCAGAGCTTGGGCGGCTGAAAACAGGAGAATTGCTACAAGTCTGATCTGTGTAATAAGACCCTATAGGCCCTGTACTAAATGCGTAAAAATCAATCAATCCATCAATCAGTTGTTAAAAAAAATGCAGTGAGCATGTTTTCATCTCATAGATTCAATAGGAGACAATATTCCTGGTTTCTGAACAGCAGTTCTGTCCCTCAGTTCCATCTCTTCTTGTAATGTAGAGTATTTATCTTCACAGTACATCAGGGCTCTAAGCAGTAAGAAGTGAAATCTTCATAACTTCTGATGAATGAGAACATTATTATTTTCTTTCCACTATTATGATGAAATATCTGAGTGCCAATAGCTGCACTGTAATGATGGTATTTACAAATCTATTAGTAATATTTTAAAATAATCAGAAAACTTCAAAATTCCTCAGTTTATGTAACAATATTGTAATCACAGTAATTTTTTCAGCTACTTATAATTTATGCTGGGCCATGAAGAAAAATAAAAACTATACACCACTTAAATTTCAAATTAACCTCATTGTAAGTTTTATTTGATTCAAACAGCCACTCACCTGTATAAACTCAATACTTCTGCTGGTCTGTTTATATGGTACAAATAATAGCAGAAAATACTGGCAAAAAGCATGACTCTGAAAAGGCAGTAAGTAAAATACCGTATGTAGATTTAGGGAAAAATAAACATTTCTTAGTACTTTTGCTATTTCTATTTTCTGTTCAGCCTTTGATTTCCCCTGTTGAAACAACAAAAACCTCAAATTCCTGGAAAACTCTTATTGTGTGACAGAAGAATTTGAAAAAGAAAATTCTATTGAAATTAAATATTAGTGACAAATTCCATCTTAATAGGGGAAGATTTAGGTGTCGCCTAAGATAGAGATGCGAATTCTTTGCAAGATGATCATAAATGTTGGGAGAAGCTTCTTCAAATACCTAGGAACTCAAATACATAAAAGCAAGATCATTGTTTGCATAGTTAAATAGATTTATGTTAATTCACTTCACAGTGTGTTAGAAATAGGAATATTTTCACTGAAGTGGTTTTTTTTTTTTTTTTTTTTTTGTCTTTTTGAGACAAGGTCTCACTATGCAGCTCAGGCTGGCCCTGAACTCACTTTTGTAGCCCAGGCTGGCCTTGAACTCACTTTTGTAGCCCAGGCTGGTCTTGAACTCGCAGTGATCCTCTTGCCTCAGCCCCTGGAGTGCTGGGATTACAGGTGTGTGCCGCCACGCCCAGCTTCACTGAACTTTTAATCTTCACATTGTAGCCTTTTCTTCTTGATCCTTTCTTTTCTTTTCTTTCTTTTCTTTTCTTTTCTTTTCTTTTTTTCTTTTCTTTTCCTTTCTTTTCTTTCTTTCTTTCTTTCTTTTCTTTCTCTCTCTCTCTTTCTTTCTCTCCTTCCTTCCTTCCTTCCTTCCTTCCTTCCTTCCTTCTTTTTTTTTTCTTCTCCTTTTTACTTCATAACGCATCTCAGAGCTTCCTGAGTTAGCTAGGAATCTATCGCTTCTCTATTTTTCCAGCATAGGTAGCATTCTTCTTGTTCTTAGGGGCAGCATTCAGAAAGCGCTTTTTAGTTAATAATGGGGAAAGCAGGAGATACATATAAAAGTGGATTTTGTTTTATTTTTAACATCTTACTCATTTTATCTTACCTTATTATTTCTCTAATATTTTTATTTATCTTTTCAAGATCTTTCATTACAAAGCCTAATGTTTCAGTGAAAAAAGTGTTCTTCAGTAATTGCGTGGACGCCTAAATGGTTATCTTCAATGTCTTTACTGAATGCCTCCTTGCTACATCAAACATTTCCTCATACTTAAAAATAAATCAATTTCACTTAAAATTATTTTAAATCTTATATATTTTTGTCTTTAGTTTTATGTCTTTTAATCACCTGTGCTTGAGAATATGTTTTTGTCTGAAGTTCTTTTTTTTTTTTTGTCTTTTTGAGACAGGGTCTCGCTATGCAGTTGAGGCTGGTCCTGAGCTCACTTTTGTAGCCCAGGCTGGTCTCGAACTCGCACCAATCCTCCTGCCTCAGCCTCCCGAGTGCTGGGATTACAGGCGTGCGCCACCACGCCAGGCTGTCTGAAGTTCTTTGACCACTTAACTTACAAAAAACTTTGCTTGGTAGTATTAATTGAAAAATGATGCATTAGCCTCTTCATTTTCTCTGGGACTAAATATCCAAAATTAGCAACTTAAAGGAGAAATGCTTATTGTGGCTCCAGGATTCACTGGCTCCAAGCTAGAAATGACATGTTGGAGGGACAGAGCAGAGAGAAAAATGCTCCCAACAAGGCAGCCATGAAGCCAATCCACACGTGAAGAGCCAAAGGCAAGAACGAACTCCACCCAGGAGTGTGCTCAGCGACCTGACACTTGCAAGGGGCACACAACCTAACAGCACAGTTAACTTTGAATGGCTCACGGCTTGAAGAACTAATGAATATGGTCCCTTATAATTCAACTGCCTTTCACAGACGTGAAAATTTAGGGGTGCATTTTGCATCTAAACCATAAGAAATGGTATGATACTTTTCTTCTGTATAAGGAAATGGATTAAATGTCAAAACTTCCAGGTTTATATTTTTAATAATAGAATATTATTTGATGATAATTCTTTAAAAAATGTTTTCTAATTATACTACCAAAAGAATAAAAATATCAATTTTGACTTCTTTATGCAAAGGTCTAGTTTATTGACCTTATATTTACTTTGCTTATATAAAACAGAATGAAGATATAAATAATGTTTATGTTGCTGATAGCATATAAAAATATTTCTGCAACCGGCTACAGAAGTTTTCATGAGGGCTGAGGAGATCAATGGCAATCTAAGCGTCTGACTGGCACGCACAACAGCCTGGGTTCACTTCCCGGTAGCACAGGCCATGCAGGCCCCAGAACCTCAGGCATGACATGTCAGCCCCTAAAACCCAATGTGGTGGTGCTTGCCTACAATTCCAGCTCTGGAGAGGCTGAAACGGGCACATTACTACGAGTCCAAGCTGCCTAGCAAGACCCTATGCCAAATATATATATAGTTTTTTTCAAGAAACATTTGCAATATTTGACTGGGTGAAGCTAGAGCCAGGAGGATGCCTCAGCAGCATAAGCACTTGCTTGGCAAGCCCAAGGGAATCCTGAGTTTGATCCCCAATCCAAAAACAAAGGAACATTGTGTGTGAGAATCTTTTGAAAACTGGATATTGGCTCTATGAAATAGATTCTATTACGAAATCACCAAATATGGATAAATGATCAAATAATCAGAGGTGAATGACATTATATTGTCAGCAAAGGGTAGTGTTGGAGACACTAAGAGCTAAAAGTAAATTTGAATTCTTGTAAGTCTAACTGATAAAAAAAATGCATAACTAAGTAGATACACTGCAGTCTTATCTCAAGCTCTGTATTCTGCATTCTTATCACTAAACATTCATTTTCTTTCCAGGTACACAAGTGACTCACAAGGTGAACTAACGACCAGCCAATTGGTAAAGGGCTTGGCTTTAAACCATTAAAATATTGTTTTAAATCATAAAATGAACATTTTTCTTAAAACAATGAAATGAACTTTGCTTTTTTTAGTTACTTGGAAAATAAAAAAGGAGGGGAAATAGAGGGAGAGGAAAAGGGAGAGGGAGGATAAAAAGAGGGGGAGAGGGGGAACAGGAGGAGGAGAAAGGCAGGGAGGGGGAGGAGAGGGGTGGAAGAAAAATAAGATAAAAGGAAAATTGAGTTGGCACAAAGTGCTATCATTTAATATACAAAAATTATTCTAAAATAATTTTGTCCTATCTGAAGTTAGACCTTGGTAAGGGGGGAGATCTAATAAAACTTTTTTCCAGTACTAGCATTATTTTCTTTACTCCATGTAAAACCTTATTTGCAATAGTATGCAGTATGCATCTTATGAGATTGTGTGATTTCAGCAGAAATAACTTCACTGTAATTGTCTTGTTAGGAAAGGGCTTACTGGGGATTCGACTCAAGGCACTGTACATGTTATCACTGAGTTACAACCTTAGATCTTTTGAAGTTTTATTTTATTCTGAAACAGTGTCTTCCTCAGTGGGCCAGGGTGGCCTAGAGCCTGTGATCTTATTGCCTGTGTCTCCAGAGTATGGCTATGGATTTTAAGTTCTAAATTATAAGGGACAGGGGAGGACAAATAGCTTAGCACATTAAAGTACCTGAAAGTAGGCACAGGTGCTGCGGGTTTAATCCCTGGGCCTGCCATGCCTGCCCCACCCAAGGGGTGCACTGTGATGGCAATTGAGGCTGGACATGGTGGCGTGCGCCTGTAATCCCAGCTCTTAGAACCTGTAAACAAGTGGATCACTACGAGGCCGACCTACTATGAGACCCTGAGCACCCTGTTGACCCTTCCCTAAAATACAAATAAGTAAGTAAATAAATAAATAGATAATTTTTTATAAAGCATAATATACTGTAACAAAGATATTTTCCCCATGTAGATATGTTTACCAAATGTAGCAGGACCATGGCAAAGATTAATTCCATTTTAGTATGTCTGAAGGTATACATTTTAACCATACATTTTGTATTAATGCAAATTTCGAAGTTATTCTGATTTTTTTTATGAGAAAATTATTTATTTTATTTGCTCTGGGTATATAAAATATTGAGGAAGCAAAAACAATATTACTTTTTTTTCTAATAATTAAAAAAACTAATCAAGATAACCTATATAGAAAATTGTAGATATTTTATCTCTAGTTCTTCCTAAATTTTAACCAGGAAAAATGATCTCAAGCTTTGCGAAGTACATGTAAGCCTGAAACGTTTTCTTTTAGAAGGAAAAAATGTCCTCAGATTCAAAATTATTCTAATTTGTACTCATATTCGATATGTCATTTCCAGGACATTCAGTCATTCATGCAAAATGTTTAAATACTTAAATAATAATTAGAATAAAGAAGCGCATATCAAGGTATTTCACTATTTCAATTACATTTTCAGCACCTGTCTGTTCATATGCCATCCTCATGTTTTTAAATAAATTTCCAGGGAGCCAGGGAGATAGCTCAGCAGTCTAAAGTGCCTGCTTAGGCAAACACAAGGACTGTGGTTCCATCCTTAGCACCACATGCCATGCTAGCCCTGCCCCGAGGGTGGGCTGAGCCAGGCACAAAAATTAATTAATTAATTAATTTCTAATAAGGGAACATAATGTCTATTTCTTATGTAATGTTTTTTTTTTTTTTTTTTTTTTTTTTTTTAGTAAATACCTGTTAGTAACTTACAGTGTATTAGGTACTTTTAAGCATTTTAATTTATGGAAGTCTTAAAGGAAACTAGAAATCTAACCTTAAGAACTGAATTATCTCTTGTCACAAATATGAACTGTGAGAAATGTTGAATCACATTTCTAGCTGTCTGAAAAATGAAAATTTAAACCTAGCAAGGCGATATGAAAATTTACATTCCCAGTTTACAAATCACAGTCCAAGATTAAATACAACATTAATAAAGAATTATCCCTCTTATGATAGCACGTAGTGCAACCATGCTTACTTGAAGGTACTAGACCTTCACTGTATGGCATAGTAGTCCATTCTCTTCCTTTCTTTAATCCCTTCCTGAAATCAATATTGGTTCATAAATTTCATATGTATAGTATTTTAAATTTATTTTGTGGTCAGCATTGGTTAATTTGGATTTCAAAGTTAATTGGCAGTGAATGAGCTAACACTACAGAACAACACCTACATAGAATAACATAGAAAATAATTGTGCATTTATCCTGTGCACAATTATGTGTAGAGATCTAGTAATATGAGGTTTTTTTTTGTGTGTGTGTGTGGGACCAGGGTTCGAACTCACGACCTTGCACTTGCCCAGCAGGCACTTGTGCCTCGGAGCTATCTCCCCAGCCCCTATGAGTTTGTTTTTGATAATAATTTTTAAACCTTTCTACAAAGGAAATAGCTAAACCAAATGTCTTAGTTACTCTTCTCTCGTTGCTGCGACAAATACCTGGCAATCAAAATGAGGGAAGAAATGGTTTATTTAGCTCATAGCTACTGGAAGTTTCATAGTTCAAAACAGCCTGAATTACATAGGAAGGCCTAGTGCCTCCATCTCCTCCGAATGCCTCTTCTCTGCCTGTGGTGTCCTCAGTCACAGACACGGCTGCCCCATGCTACAGAGTCTGGAGGAGAGGCTGGGGTGATGCTGTGTCCTGGATGATGGGCTCCACACCTCCAAGGGAGGCCACCGGCCTGGGGGCAGGGGATGGAGCACACACTGCCAGTTTAATAGTTCGCGCCTCTCTGATCGAACCCCTTGAGCCCACTCACTGCTCCTGGAGCTGCATCTGCCCCATAACTCACATGAACCTTTGGGGGGACACAAACTGTAACAAAGGAAAAAGCTAAACCGAAATACAAACAATAGCTTAATTTGTTATCTCTGTTTAAACAAAATTCTGAAATTGTATGGTCTGCTAATTGTCACCCTGTAACATTCCTGATTCTGGTGATGACTGTCTTGATGATGATTTTCTTCAAGCAAGATTACCAACGACAACTGGCAGGATTATGTGTGCTTCTTGAATTGTGATTGCTTACAATTACTCATGCACTCACCTTCTGAAGCTCTTTCCTCGAGTTGTCCATACAGTAAAATATTAATACTCAGGGCTGTGGAGATATCTTATTGGCCTATGCACCTGCCTGGCAAGCTTAAGGACTTGAATTCTATCCCCAGTACTACATGCCATGGCAGCTCTGCCCTGGCAACTCAGAGCAAGCCACCTAAAGTGGGCCTGGTGGCACACACCTGTAATCCCAGCACAGGGGAAGCTAAGACAGGAAGTTCACCATAAGACCAAACTGTGCAGTGAGACCCCGAACCAAATAAATAAAGGAATAGGAGATGTTTCTAAAACAAAAATGTGAATACTGGCTTTTTTTCATTCATCTTTTAGGTGCCTTAGTATTTCCTATGTTTCTCTGTACACTGTTTCATTTTCATTTTGCCCTTGTGGCAGTGATGTAGGAACCTCTCTAAGCTGATTTAGGACGTGATTTCAATCGATCACTCTCTTCCTCCTTATCCACAAAGAGTTTCTATACTATACTGGGTGACAGATAACCCTGCTGGCTCCGTCTCTGGGGTGTGCTGAGACAGCAATTGAGACCAGGCGTGGTGGCGTGCCTGTAATCCCAGCTCTTGGGAGGCTGAACACAGGTGAATCACTACAGGTCTGATCTACATAGTGAAACCCTGTAAACCCCGTACTAAATACAGAAAAAAAAAAGTCAATTTGTTTTAAGCACCATCATAAAGATTCTACTTGCTTAGATTTCTGTAACAGCCCAGAGAATTTCTAAAGATCATTCAGGATTTTTACAAAGCTCCAGGTCAATTGTACGGAAAGCACCCAAATGTGATTATCTCTGAGTGGTAGATCAGAGCCCTTTTAGACATTACTATCATTGCAAAATGGCCAGGCATTCAAATTTCATGCTTACACCAATAATTCATCTTTTCATATTAAAATTTTATGGACATTTTATAGACATTTTAGTGGATTTATTTTATGTCATATGAAAGAAGTAGTAAAGTCAAGGAGAAAGGAGCATCTCAGGTGAAGGGTCCTCCTCTGCCTAGTCCTCTTGCAGATGTGACAGCATGGCAAGCAACTTGCCTCAGAGTTATAAAAGAGTGGCTTAAGATCAGTTTCATTGCTTGCCTGGCGTGGTGGCGCATGCCTGTAATCCCAGCACTAGGGAGGCTGAGGCAGGAGGATCGGCATGAGTTCGAGGCCAGCCTGGGCCACAAAAGTGAGCTCAAGGCCAGCCTGAACTGCATAGCGAGACCCTGTCTCAAAAAGCCAAAAAAAAAAAAAAAAAAG
Organism: Myocastor coypus; assembly: GCA_004027025.1. Lineage (NCBI taxonomy): Eukaryota > Metazoa > Chordata > Mammalia > Rodentia > Myocastoridae > Myocastor > Myocastor coypus. The sequence goes on from PVJA010001023.1 coordinate 123,305, forward strand.
AAAGAAAAAAAAAGATCAGTTTCACTGGCCTTGTTTCTAATTTCTGCTGCAATCCCGCCAGTTGTGCCAGAGCATATTTGATTTAGATATCTGAATCAGAGCCAACTGGCCCACAGTCAATAACCACACACACACAAAAGGTGATATTGCAATTTAAAAGGAGATGCAGATGTGATTTAGGAGAATGGGAAGAAAATCGTTTGCCCTTAAACTGTAGACATTCTAAATCTTGAGACTTTGCTAAATCATTTGTACCTAGTGTCAGATTTAGCAAAATTTTAACTGTGATCCATAGGTTAATACCGAACTTAAATGGAGACATCAGTGTGAAGTCTATTAAATGATGAGGACATACAAATACAAGCAAACTCATTAATCTTGCCAACGTAAAGTTATCCAAATCTTTTCTTCTTTCAGAGAGCCTTGTTGTGCTGAACATGCTGATCACAAGCTCCAAGTCTCTCAGTGTCCTCCCAGCTGGCCTCGACTGCAGGCATGCATCATCGCACCTGACTCCCTTAAACGTTCTCTGAAGTGAGAGAAGGCCAGCGTTCTGCTCTTCCATACTCCTGGCTTAGAGGCCTTTTTTTCTTTGTCTCTCCTTTTTAATTTAGTCTTTGTAGGTGATGTATTGTAAGTGCATTCATTATGGGAAGCTGGTACATATACATATCTAAACCTGACACTTTCTTTACTCCTGTGAAGAATTTGAAGTTCACCTTTTAAGGTAGAACTTAAAAACTTCAAAGAAAGCCTCAGAAGTATTTCCCTAGAATAGGCAAATAATGCATATTGATTACTTAGCAGGAAAGAGATGTTGATTTTCAAGGTGTACCATGCTCAGCATAACTTTCTGCAGTGATGACAATGGTTTTATTGTCGTTTTTCAATGTAGTAACGAGTAGCTGTATATGTGCCTTAACCATTTGAAATGCGGCTTAACTGCAAAAATGTTATTTTATTTTAGTATTTTAGGGAAGGATCTACAGTGTGTTTAGAGTCTCACTACTAGGTCAGACTCATACTGATCCACCTGTTTACAGCCTGCCAAGAGCTTAGATTAGAGGTGCACACCACCCCACCATCTCAATTGCCATCTCAGTGCACTCCAGGGTTGGGGCTGGCAAGGCAGGACAGGATTGAACTCCTAGCCCCTGCACCTGCTTGAAAGTGCTTTAATTCACTAAGCTATTTGGCTGGCCCTTAAAATTGTTAATGAAATTTGTATAGACATATGCACTTAATAGATACTATGTTGGCCTATATAAACCAAACAAACATTAATGTAATGATTAAGATAATGTATAATCGTTAGTTGTGAGACCTGTTCTGAAGGTAAAGTGACTAAAGGATAGAGGGACTCTACTATCTTGAGAAGTGACTCACTGAAACTTTTATTTTTCTTTTCTTCTTTTTTTTTTTTTTGTTTTGTTTTTAATATACTTTCTTTAGGATCTCACTACATAGCTCCAACTCCTAGCTAGTGATCTTCCTGTTTTCAGCCTCCCCACTGCTGGGATTGCAGGCATGCACCACCACGCCTGGACTTATTGCCCACTCAGCATGCCCAGGGGCAGGGCCAACACTGTACTATATGCAGGACCAGGGATTGAACCCCTGTCCATGTGCTTGCCTAAGCAGGCACTTAGTCCACAAATACCTAGATGGCCTTGTAGCATTGTTTGAAGATATCATAATTCAGCTAGCATCAGAAAAGCAAGAAGGAATTACCAGGGAACAAAAATGAGTATAGTCAATGAAGGAACATATACAGATCAGTGAGAAGTGGAACTGTGTGATCCACATAATATAAAAGGCAACACTGAGTAAACTGCACCTTGCTGTCCTTTCTACTTCTGAATCATCACAACATCTTTATTTGGATGGGAGAGAAATAAGTTGAAGTTAGAAGTGTTTAGTTGATGAAAAACCTCCCAGACTGCAATTTACAGTCAGAGAAAACTTAGAAATGTCAAAGTAAAAAGATGATCATATTTGTGCTGACTCAACATAATTCTACCTCTGGTCTAAAGAGTGGGCAGAATGAATAAAAGTGGATGGCTGAAAAAACTATCTAGAAATAGTCCTGGGAAGACAGGGTGGTAGCTACACTGAGGAAATGACAATTGAAAAGAACTGATGCTTTCAAAAGTTTTAAAGAATAAACCTGTTAGAACCTAATACAAAAGAAATATGGGTCTGCATTGAGGGAAGCTGACTGTCACACATAAACCCTGGATTTCTGACTCAATTCACAGGACCAAATGGATGGATGGATCATTCACCAAGGAGAAAAACTGGAAGTGATTCTACTTTGGGTAGAAAATTGATAACTTCAGTTATTGACACTACCAGTTAGTGTTTATCTTTGTGACATTTATGAGTGATTTGGTCAAGTGGATATGTAGTCATTGAGATCAGAAGAGAGTTCTGGTTAATAAATACAAATGTATAGGTCATGATTATAACATTTTTTTAAAAAAACGTAATGGCCAAAGATATAGTTTCATAGAATGAGAACAGAATGTGAGAAGGGAAGAGGGCAGGACCCTTGTCCCACTCCCTCCCCTGCACCAGAGCTTGCCTGAGGGGCAGACATTTCTCCCGCCACATGAGGAGATCAGGACACAGAGGACAGCTTCGAGGACCTGGTGGTCCTGCCTGCCCTGTCGCCCACCAGTGCCAGAGCTCAGCTGAGCTGTGACCACCTTTCATACCATCCTGCCATTGCAGCTCTACTGAGCCGCTGCTGCCTGTACCACCAGTATCAAGTGGTTTGTTGAACCCTACCACGTGCCCTCGCACCACTGAAAGAGCCTTGTGGAGCTTCAGCCTGCCCTCATCATTATTGAATATTTCTTGAACTGCATCTTGCCCTACCCCCACCGAGGTGGAAGCCACACTGAACCCCACACAGAAGGAGCTCTGTGAGCTTACTTCACTCTCCCACTCTCGTGGGAACCTTGAGCACTTGTATCCTGTCCCCTAACATCATTGCTGAATCAGGGTGACCATTAGGAGCTTTAAAAATGTAAAAATGAAGAAGCAAAGGGCAATCTAAGAACTCTAATCCACCCAAAACAATACCAAGAGACAAAGTCACAGAAGGTATACACCTGAAATTTTGGAAATGACTTCAACTGAAGGAAAAAAAAAAAAAAAAGGAAAACATCTCCATGAAGCTGTGGGAGGAAATGAGATAAAAAAAATAATAATAATCTCTAAGGTAAAAAACAAATGACAACAATCATGAAAGAGCCACTCAGTACATCTAAAGAAGACATAGATTAAAAAAAGGAAATAGGAAAATAACATAAACACTGAATGAACAATAGAACAAAGAACTGGAACACATGAAACAGATTCAAACAGACATATAGAAGATAAGAATTCCACTAAAAGCTGGCAAAACTGCTTGAATCGAATTGAAGATAAAATTTCAGATCTTGTAGATACCACTGCAGTTAATGTACACAAAAGGGAAGAACTCTTAAAAATAGGGAGAGGAGTGAAAAAACAACAAGGGAACAGGAAATAACAATGAAAGAGCTGCAAGAAAAATAATATGAAAGGAAGGTATCAATGAAAGAGCCAGAGTCAATCAATACAAATGACATAAAAGGACTATTCATATAAATGCTAGCTGAAAATTTCCCAAGCATAAGAAAAGAATCTGAGACTGGCCAAGTAGCTCAATGGATTAAAGTGACTGCTTAGGAAGGTGCAAGGGTTGTGCCAGCCCTGCCCTTGGAACAATTTGAGAGAGCAATTGAGACTGAGCATGGTGGTGTGTGCCTGTAATTTCAGCACTTGGAAGGCTCTAAATAGAAGAATCACTATGGGTTTGATCTACGTATGAGACCTTGAACACCCTGTAGACTTTGCCCTAAATATGAAAAAAGAAAAAGAAAGAAAAGAATCTTTATTTTCTCACAGTTAAGTGACACATATAGAAGTGCAACTAGCCCTAATCAAAATGAATCTTCTCACATAATAATCAAGATCCCAGAAATTCATCGAAAGATCAGTATATTAAAAGCCATTAGAGAAAAAGCAGACCATATTTAATAGAAAGCCCAGCAGAATAATGGCAGATTTCTCAACATAGATCATTAAATCAAGAGAAGCATGGAACAAAATATTTCAAGTCCTGAAAGAAAACAACTTCCAACCAAGATTGATGTACCCTGGCAAATTATCTATCAGATTTAATGGAGAGATGGAATACTTTCATGATAAAGAACAACCGAAGAAAGTCAAGACAACCAAATCAACCTTACAAAGAGTACTGATAGATATTTTAGAATGAGACAAAAATGACCACACCTCAAGAACAGCAGAAAAGAACTACCAGTGAGAACAGAGGGGGAGAATAGGAATCCTACAGCAGGAAAATAACATGGCAATGACAAGCTAATATACATAAGTTGCAACAATCAATGTAAATGGTCTAAATTCACCAATAAAGGAACAGACTAGCAGAGTGTATCAAGAAACAAAATCCAACAATAATGCTGTGTACAAGAAACACACTTAATTCAAAAAGAAATTAATAGACTAAAAGTCAAACGATGAAAAAACAATCCTGTATGTGACAGGAACTCACAACAAAGCAAGGGTAGCTACTCTCATTGCAGAACATGTCAACTATAAGCCAGGAGTGAATCAAAGAGATAAAGAAGGTCACTACATACTTGTTAGGGGAAAGTTGCAAGCAGAAGTAATAACAACTATAAATATATATGAACCTAATGTAGGAGCAACCAACTATATAGCAGACAGGAAAAAATCGAACGAGCAACAACACAGTTAAGCTGGGGAACTTTAACATTCCATTCACACAAACACATAGATTAACTAAGTAAAAAATCACCAGTGAAATACCAGAATTAAACAAAACTTGTGAAGAAATGGACTTAGTAGAACTTTGTAGAGTATTCCACCCAACAGCATAATAACATACATTCTCAAATAACATAATTATATTGGGGGTTTAAACACCTCATTGACACAATGACATAAATCAACCATGAAAAAAGTGAGCAAAGAAATAACAGAACTAAACCAAACTTGTGAAGAAATGGACTTAGTAGATGCTAAGATACACATTTTTCTGAGCTGCACACAGGACATTCTCTAAAATGAGCTAAATACTAGCACATAGAGCATGCTTAAGTAAAAGCAAAGGAATTGAAATTATGCCATGTATATTATCTGACCATCATGCAATGACGCTTGGAATTATTGACAAAGGAAATGGGAAATACTCCATAAACATATAGAAACTGAATAACACCCTCCTGAACAAATCAATGGGACACAGATGAAATTTTTTAAAAAAAGAATAAACTATTTAAAATGGGACAAAAATGATGATACAACTTACTGAAACTTATGAGATGCTATGAAAGCTGACTTAAGAGAGAAATTTAGGATTGGTGAAATACCTCAGTGGACTAAGTGCCTGCTTAGGCAAGGGTAGCGATATGGGTTCGATCCCTGACACCACAAGCTATGCCAGTCCCACAACTGGGCTCTGAATGGCCAGTAAGACTGTGTGGTGGTGCATGCCTGTAATCCCAGTGTGGAGAAAGCTGAAAACAGTAGGATTGCAGTGAGTTCGAGCTGCATACTGAGACTCTGTACTATGTACATTAAAACAGTAGAGAGAAATTTATAGTGGTCAAATTGCATGTTACAAAAACAGAATGAGCCCAAATGAATCATCTGATGCTGCAACTCAAGTTCCTAGAAAAAGAAAAGTGATTCAACCCCAAAGCAGGCAGTAAATTATAAATATCAGAGCAATAATTGCAGTGGAGATGAAGAAAACAATACAAAGAATTAATGCATCAAACACTTGGTGTGCTGCAAGAATAAAATTGATATACCCCTAAGCCAACTTTATCAAAAAAGGAGCCCTGGGCTCTCTGAGCCAGCCTGAAACTGGGCATGTGGCACACACCAGTAATCCCAGCATTAGGAAGGCTGAAACAGGTGGATCGCTAAGAGTACAAATTATAGTGGGAAAGCCTATGAACAAAGAAAAGCCCGGGTCCTGGTAGACTCACAGATAAATTCTACAAAAATTTAGAGAACATTTACTGCCTGCTCTTCTCAAATTCTTCAGTGAAATTGAAAGGGAAGCATTTTTCACAAACCCATTAGTGGAGATTAATATTCAGATACCAAAACCAGAGATAGTTCAAACCAAAAAAAAGAGAACAACAAGCCAATATCCTTAATGAACACAGATGCACATATCTTCAGTAAAATACTAGCAAACAATACAACAAATCATCATGAAGATTATAGAACATGACTAACTAGGATTCATCCAAGGAATGCAGGTATAGTTCAATACATGATAATCCATAAATGTAATACACTACATCAACAGTGGCAAAAACAAAAATCCCATGCTCATCTCTATAGGTACAGACAAATCATTTCAAAAGTCCAACACAGATTTATGATAAAAAACATGATAAAAAATTGAAACGTTGTCCTTACCTTAACCTGGTAAAAATCATCTAAGACATACCAACAGCCAACATCATACCAAATGGACAAAAACTGAAAGCTTTTACTTAAAAATCAAAACCAAGAGCTGGGAGTGGTGGTGCACGCCTGTAATCCCAGCACTCAGGAGGCTGAAGCAGGAGGATCAGTGTGAGTTTAAGACTAGCCCGGGCTACAGAAGTGAGTTCAAGGCTAGCCTGAATGGCACAGCGAGACCCTGTCTCAAAAAGACAAGAAAAAAAAAATCAAAACCAAATCAAAGAATCCCACTGTCACCACACCTGTTTAATATATTTCTACAAAGGTTAGCCAAAGCAATTAGATGACAGAAACAAATAAAAGAAATAATGATTGGAAAGGAAGAAGTGAAATTATCATTATTTTCAGATGACATGATATCCTACATAGAAGACACCAAAACCTCTCCATCAAAGGAACTGTAGATTTAATCATCAAATTTGGTACCACAGTGAAATAAAAAATCAATACCCATAAATCAACCATATTTCTATACACAACAATGAATACCCTATGAAAGAAATTAGGGAAACCATGCTTTTCCCAATAATACCAAAACATGATATATATAGAAATCAATCTTACAAAGGAAGCAAAATGTTTATAGAGTGAAAATTATAGTACTGTAAACAAGATTGAAGAGTATTTCAGAAAATGAAAAGGTATTCCTTGCTCTTGGATAGGAAGAATCAAAATTGTGAAAATGGCCACACTCCCAAAATTATTATAGTCTTAATGCAATCCTAGTTAAAATACCATTAGTATACCTCACATATCTAGAGAAAACATTCCTGAAAGGAGATCTAGAACCAGAAGCAATTTAGAATAGCAAAAGCAGTCTGGAGCAACAAAGGCAAGACAGAGCCATCACAATCTTTGACTTAAAATTATATTACAAAACTATTATTACACTACAAAATTAGCATGATACTGGCATAAAAACACACCTGAAGATCAATGTAACAGATTATAAGATGCATATAAAACTACAAAACATTTAGCAACCTTATCTTTGACAAAGTAGCCAAGCATGTTCACTGGAAAAAAATATAGCCTCTTTAATAAATGGTGCTGTAAATTTGGTTTTCCACATTCTGAAAGTCAAAATTACACCTAGGCTTATCTCCATGCACAAAACTACAATCAAAATATAAATATTAAAACTGAAACACTAAATTTCTGGAGGTGAAAATGGATAGAAATCCTAAAGATGTAAGTGTAGGTAGTTTATGAATGAAAATCAAGCTGCATGGAAAATACTTCAAATAACTAACAATCATGATGTATCTTTTCTAAAAGTTTCTGTACTTCAAAATAATTCACCAATACAAAAAAAGAAAATATAGACTTGAAAAAAAACAAAACAAAACAAAACAACTTATAACTGACTATCCTTCAAAGGACTTCTATCTAGAACAATAATGAATTAAATAATATCAGACCTTCATAATTCAAGGATTCAACCCCAAAATGGTCACCTGAGATGAATATACAGTTCTCAAATGAAGAAATACAAATGACAAATAAATATATTTTAGAAGTTCAGCATCATTAGTGATTCAAGAGATGCAAATTAAAACAAAACTGAGATTCCGTCTTGCCCCAGAAAAAAATGGCTAGCATCAAGATGTCAGCCAATAAAAAATGTTAGAGAAACTTTGGAAATAAAAGGAACCCTTCCTCATTGCTGGAGGGAGAGCAGACTGGTACAAGCACTATGGAAATGAGTATGGAGATTTCTCAAAAATCTAGTATTGGAGATCCCATTCTAGCCAGCTATGCTCCTATTAGCTATTTTTTACAACGGAACTGAAAACATCATACCACAGAGATATATGTGCACCCTTGTTTATAGTGGCACAATTTGTTATACCTAAATCTTGAAGACAACCCAATACCCATCAACTAATGAATGGATACAAAAGATATGGTATTTTTACACAGAAGGGTATTACTCAGCTATAACAATGATACATTTGAGGCTTTGGATGCCACTAGAGATTGTATTGGTAAGCACAATTTTGCACCTTCATGTGCAAACATACTATTGTCTCGCCAGTATAAGAAACTAAAAGAGTAAATGAAGTCTGAAAGGTATAAAAGATACTGTGAAAGGGAAAGAATTTGTACAACGGGAAGAAGGAGTGGGTGAGAAAAAGGATGAAAAAAAGAAGGGTAAAAGATATTCATGTATACACGAAGGATAGTTTGGATAACTGTACTGCTGATTTCTGTTTTTTTTTTTTTTTTTCTTTTTAATTTCTTATACCATTTTTTTTTGGCAATTTTGCTACTTTATATTTGTAACCTAAACTATTAAGTTGAGGATATCATTGTGTAATAAAACAACCTTTGTCAAATTCTTATGATTTTGTTTAATGAATTTTGTATCATTTATAGTATTTACCCTTTTGTCATTTTTAAAAAATAGGAAAATATTTTATTCATCCATTTTTAAAAAAGAGAAGAGGGCATAAAATTAAATCATTCATAAGCCGGGTGTGGTGGCGCATGCCTGTAATCCCAGTACTCCGGAGGCTGAGGCAGGAGGATCAGTGGGAGTTCGAGACCAGCCTGGGCTACAAAAGTGAGCTCAAGGCCAGCCTCAACTGCATAGTGAGATCCTGTCTCAAAAAGCCAAAAAAAAAAAAAAAAGAATCAATATAAAAATAAAAATAAATCATTCATAATTTTAAGGTTACTTGTATTTTTCTTTGTTGATTTAACGTTTTAATCAATCCATATTTCTAGGCCATTTGAACTCACTTTAGATGACACATTATGAATACCTATGTTCGTGAGTTTTATTTACTAATTTATACTCAAATTTGAATTTAAAGGAAATTTGAAAGCATGTACCCTTCTTCATGGATACACGTAGTTTGTGTACAGTTCTTTTGTTGTTTCTACATTTCCAATTCTTTCATACTGACACATAAACTATCTAGTAAAATATATTTATGAAGAGATATGTAATAATATTTCAAAAGAAATTCATTTTTACCCTAAAGCATTTGAGGTTATTTGAATATATGGGAGCATATTCTTCCCATGAAATTTCTAGAAATGTGAACCACATCCTGAAGATTTCAAGGGCCCTCCTTTCCATGATTTCATCAAGATATCCTAGGCTATAGTTGCTCCTGTCCTAGTTGCCTTCTAGCCAGTCATCACCCTTTCATGTCATGCGGGACTTGAAGTGCAATAGTGGTCAGCATCTAAGAACCTCCTTAAAATAGTTGTTCACCAGATGCCAGCACCTCCATCAGTAGGTTCACTGATAGATAAAATAGGGACTCTCTATGTTTCATTTATATATACTTGGTGGTTGGGAATATTGCTGAAACTTTTCCCAAGTAAATTTGTTTAAATGAAGTGAATAAAAGATTCTGAGGGGGCCTGGCAGGATGGCTCAGTGGTCTAAAGCGCCTGCTTAGGAAAGCTTGGATGGCTGCAGGAACCACGGTTTGATCTCTGGCACCACATGCTGAGCCAGCCCAGCCCTCAGAGCAGGCTGAGCCGGCCATAAAAATAAATAAATAAACAAACGAAGTTCTGAAACAAGAAAAAATAATAAAATAAAAAATAAATTAAAAAAATAAAAGATTCTGAGGTTAGGTTAAACTTTTTTTGTTTGTTTGTTTTCCTGATACATTTGGCATAGGGTCTCACTATGCACCTTGGGCTTTTAGTGATCTTCTACTTCCAGCCACCCCAGCACTGGAATTACAGGCCTACACCACAACGCCCAGAGTCAGTGGCCAGCTGCAGGAGGGGCCTTCGGTGCTGGGGATTGAACCCTAGTCCCTGCACTTGCCTAAGCAGGTACTCAGTCCACTGAGCTATCTTGCCAGTCCTAGACTTCATATGTTTTAACCAATTATTCAGACCATTTTTAAAACTAAAAAAAAGGAATTTGAGAGTGTCATGGAAGGAGCTGGGGAGATAGCTCTGAGGCACAAGTGCCTGCTGGGCAAGTGGAAGGTCGTGAGTTTGAAGCCCAGTCCCACAATAAAAAAAAAAAAAAAAGAGTGTCATGGAATCATAATCATATAACAAAATAGCAAATGGGTAATTCACTGTATAATTTAAAAGTGGAAAATAATTATAATTTTTCAATTTCTTAATTTGCACATAAATAATTTAAGACATTAAAATATTTTGTTGGTATATATGTGTACTTACATGTCTATATAAAATTTTTCATTTCATATAATGCAAAGGATAAACAAACCAAGCAGACCCAAGTGTACATAATTACATGACTAAAAATAAAATATATGTGTGTTTATATATAATCACCTTTTGGTGGGTGACATGTTATTGAAAAACATATTGTCTTTAAAAATAGCTCGTTTACTCACTTTATGACTGCATTTTGGCTACTTCTTCTGGGATCCCCTAGGTAATTTTCTCACTTCTTTTGGGCTTATTTGCTTCTGTGGCCAGACACTGGGTGACTTCCAGCAAGTTACCTCTTCTTCCCGGAGTTTTTCATCCCCCAAGAAGGCGCTGCTGTCCTGTGCTGATGAGTGAAGTGTTGTGGGGTTTAGGACAAGAGAGTGAGTACAGGGCATGGGAAGCCCTTTTTAGAAACCTGCAACTTTTGATTCCCCCCCACCTTCTATTTGTCATAGAAAGGCATTAGTGAAGTTCAGAATCAAGCTGTTGAGAAATACGTGAAGAAGGGAAAAAATATGTCCGATTTCTCAAAACCATATGATACACAGTAAAATAAAATCCATATTTCTAATTGTAAAATTAGTCATATGTTTCATATACAGTTAGCTCTTTGTTGTTTTTGTGCTCTCTTCAACCCAGGATTCAGTTGGATGTTGGTCACTGTGCTCCTTTAGCGAAGCCCTTTACTCCTCTCTGCTTCGTGCCTAGAACTCACACAGGGCCACGCACACTGACTTTGTCAGGGAAATCCAGGAAATGCCACACGAATTTCTAACAGTGTGACATAAACTGGTATGGCATTTGGTACAGCGTTCACTACAGCACAGTGGCTCCCTCCATCGTCTGTCACCTATTTGGAGCAGACAATTGATCTTACTTTTTTCACCCTTTGTGAGTGGATCTGTGCCTGGACAGAATACAGCATTCAAGCTTTTTATACAATGATTACATAAAAGGTTGAATAAGTTTATATTGTACCATAAAAAAAATTTTATCAGAGAGACATAATTTAAAATAAACAAAGAAGGGGCCTGGAAGGATGGCTCAGTGGTCTAAAGCGCCTGCTTAGGAAAGCTTAGGTGGCTGCAGAGACCATGGTTTGATCCCTAGAACCATATGGTGTGCCAGCCCTGCCCTCAGGGCAGGCTGAGCCGGCCATAAAAATAAATAAATAAACAAAAATAAATAAAGTAAAATAAACAAAAAATATAACAAAGCTATTTTCCAATAATATTTGTTGTTATTTTCTATTTAATAAAAAGAGAATTTTTAAATGAAAGAATATACTTACGTGACTTCTTTTCACCTTTGTCTATACACTAGGACTTAGGAAACTTATGTTAACATATCTAGAGTTTTATCTGAACTGTATTTTTTCAGCAATTAAAATAAATCTTAGCTGAAACCATGGTATTTTCTTTTATGGTGTCAGGAAATATTTAAGTGAGCATATTTTGAATCTGGCTGAGACACATCCAATTTTGTGCCTTTTATCTTGATATATTACTAATGCCCTTTTTCCACTGCCCCAAATACTGTAGACTGTACCATAAATTTAGTATATGATTTTCCTTAATATAGTCTTTGCATTGACTGTGAGGATCAGACACTAAACAGAGGCCCAGACACTGAAAAATAACTGCTAGTCTGCTGGACCATCCATATGAGTCACAATCAAATAACTTCAGTGTGTCAGTTTTTCACTGTTCTTCAGAATGTTGTCTGACAGGTGTCAGAAAGGCCTAACAAATTTGCAGAACACATCGACTGAAAGTTATTGGTGACAAATTCTTTTTCTGCTTTACATACTATAAGAAGTGATCAATGGGAAACTTGCCAAACATTGTGCCAAAATCATTAGGTTAAAAATGCATGGCAGGGGGGCAGGGAGATAGCTCCATGGCACAAGTGCCTGCCTGGCAAGTGCAAGGTTGTGAGTTCGAACCCTAGTCCTGCAAAAAAAAAAGAAAGAAAGAAAGAAAGAAAGAAAAAATGCATGGCAGGCTGGAGAAAAAGCTCAGCAAACTAAAGCGCATGGTCCATGGTTCAATCCCAGCAACACATGCCATGCCAGCCCCGCCACAGGGTAGGCTGAGCTGGCCACCAAGTGCAGTGTGGTGGCACATGCCTATAACCCCAATGCTGGTGAGGCTGAAAACAGGAGCATCATTATGAGTCCCAGCTGCGTACTGAGACCCCATACCAAATACATTTTTTAAAAATGCGTGCAAAATTTCGTTGCAAGTTTTGCAATGGTAGAATAGAACTCTTTGGCCTCCCTGCACCTGAGCCTTCCATGATTCATAGTTGACCTAAATTGACAAAGGGTCCAGCTGTTCCTAACAGTGTGAAACTACGTGAATATGCTACTCGATCCTAATGTCTGCTGTTAGTGGCGAGTACCAGGACTATAGAGGCAAGACAAGAGAATAAGAGAAAACATGGTATATGTGGAATACATATATATGTATATTCATATTCCTCACTTCTCTAAATAACAAAAATATCACCCCTCAAATGAAAATTATTATACTTAATAAATTCTTTTTCAAATTAGTAAGATAAGCTATATGATATTTACTGTGATGGTTCTTGTCATTTCCAAAGGTTTATATATAGTAGAAGAGTCTGAGACTTTGTGCTTTGCATGGTGGTGCATGCTTATAATCTAAGCACTCTGGAGGGACTGAGGTAATAGGATTGTTGTGAGTTTGAAACCAGCCTAAGCTGCAAAATGACCTGAAGGCCTAAACTGCATAGCTAGACCCTGTCACAAAAAGGCAGAAGACAGAGAGAGAGAGAGAGAGAGAGAGAGAGAGAGAGAGAGAGAGAGAGAGAGAGAGAGAGAGAGAATGATGAAAATGGAATTTTGAGAATAAAGTATGTACTATATCAAAGTTCTTCTTCATTAAATAACAGTGAAAATTTCAAAAAAAATATTATTTGGTTAATTTTCTTCATAAGCCGATGTAGTTAAGTTTCAAACCTTTCTAGTCCTGACCTTATCAATAGCCCTGGAATCCAGCTGCAATGGCCTCCAAATTTAAAAAGGCAAAAATGGCATCAAGTGCCCAGAGGACAAGATGAATGAATTCTAAGCCAGAGCTGACTGCAGAGCAGAAACAGGAAATGTAGGAAGCTTTTGATCTCTGTGATGCAGATGGGACTGGGGCCATCAGTGTAAAGGAACTAAAGGTGGCCCCGAGAGCGCTGGGCTTTGAGCCTCAGAAAGAAGAAACCAAGGAAATGATGAGGCAAGCTGATAAGGAGGGACAGGCCAAGTGAACGTCAGGGACTCTCTGACTATGCTGACGCAGAAGTTGTCTGAGAAAGATAATAAGAAAGAATCTTGACCACTTTCAAGCTCTTTGGTGATGAAGAATCTGGGAAAAAACTGTTTACAAATCTGAAGTTCATGGCCAAGGACCTGGGCGAGAACCTGACTGAGGAGGAACTGCAGGGATAATTGAGGAAGCCCACTGCGATGGGACAGGCCAGGTCAACAGGCAGGTGTTCCTGCGCCCAGCCTGTCTGGAAACCTGTGGCGCATCTCCTGCTGCAAGCACGTGTGACCAGATTAGCGCCCACGGCCCTGTGAAATCCAGCTCCCCATTTTCCTGTAGAGCTTCAGCCATGGCCTTGAATATATTTGGATTTTGGAAGTGTTCTTTGATATTAACGTTCTTTCTAAAATGATCTGCTGATTACTTCTTGAAAACAGGACGAGAACACATCAGAGCAGAGGGAAGTGTCTCAGGGGTTTCCCGACTTGCGTTTCTCCTGGCCTCACTGAGACTTTTGACCTAAGTGCATGTATGGTGGGCTCAGCACCAGCTGTCCCTTGGCAGTGTTGCCCCTACTCACCTGCTGTCCCAGGGTGTTATTCCCTTGCAAAACCCAGTGAGCCCTGTTCTGGCATTTGGCTGTGTCTTGATGCTGTTTGTTTTGTCTTAAAAATAACTCTTCTCCATTGGAAAAAAAAAAAAAACTTTCTAGCCCTAACCCCAACCTTTTTGCAGTTATTAAACAAATATATGCAGGGAAAAATGACAGTGGCTGGGCAGATATAACTATTCTTTATGTACAACAAATATATATGTATATATATGTGTGTGTGTATATATACACAATATATATATATACATATATATATACACAATATATATATGTGTGTGTGTGTGTGTGTGTGTGTGTGTGTGTGTAGTATTCCTGTTACTGGGCAACTGAACTCATGACCTTGTGCTTGCTAGGTGGGCTCTCATGCTGCTGAGCTATCTCCCCAGCCCCCAATAAAATCTATGACAATGAAAGGAGAAGCTAGAGCACACTATACATTTTCATCACTAGGATTAAATAAATGTTGTTTTGGCATTCTAACAATATATGCAGATATTCATAGCCTACAGCTAAGTCAACTTACCAGTATTTCCCTGATGCTTTTGAGCTTGGCTTCATCTTTGCTGTTTTCATCCCTGCCATTCTTTATTTCTGGTTTTCCCAGGGGACACCTTCAAGGGCTTTAGAGATTCACGTTTTTGGACTAAATAGCATTTGTTCCTATAATTAAAGATAAAAAAAAGAATTGAACAAAAAGAATGGCCTCCCAGCAAGCTCAGCAGATGAAAGTCCCGGCTTAGGCAGAGCACACAGTGGCTGGGTTCAAGCCCTGGCCTGCCATGCCAGCCCCACC